>JAODLD010000044.1:4450233-4472952 GCA_026781065.1 Mormyrops boulengeri | reverse complement strand
TTAGTTAGGTTCTCCCCAAACGAGCTTGATGGGCCGAATGGCCTCCTCTCGTTTGTAAATTTCTTATGTTCTTAATTTACAAAGTGTTACAACCTAATTAATAACTAGATTATAAACCATTCATAACCCCTTTATATGGGTAGCCTTATTGTAAAGTGGCACCAAGATACTAAATTAAAGAATTTTAAAAGGCAACAAGAGGCCCGGTTATCTTTCACAAGCAGAACTCCTGGGTATGCATAAACCTGTCTGTACAATAGATATGCCACCATCTTACCTGTGCGTGTGACCACAGCAAGACCTCCTCTCCCCCCCTGGCGGCCCCCCCTGGCCTGGATAACTTGTGTACCACAGAACAGGGTATGTCTGCGCTGTGAGTCAGGACTGTATTTGCCTGCACTGAACGGAATGGGGGTTTTCATCACAGGGACGCTTTCACCTGAAAGAATGGTGGGGTTGCAGTGAGACAGCAGGCCTGCTACATTTACCAACAAAAGGGACCATATTATGCTTTTCTGGTCTTTCCCTTTCCTTTAGTGTGTTATACAGCTATTGTGCAAGTAAACGGTCTGCAAAGTTATAAGAAGCAAACTACATGCCAAACATAGTAACGCTCACCACAGAAACCCCTCTTCTCTAATCTGTCTAAAACACCTAGTTGGAATTCCAACCCTTACTTCCGTGACATGGTGAGGTCATCTTGTAACACAACCCTTATTGGCCGCCTACCTGCAAGGATCTGTCTGCAGACTGCAAGACAGGGGCGGAATGTGTAGGGCAAGCTGACCAATCAAAGCACACTGGGCTCATCGGGCGTGGGGCATTAACATAGCATTTCAGACAGAGGGTGAATAGAGATGGACAGCATAAGAAAAATAATGTTTTTGGAACATCGAGGCATGGAAATCTACTCTAGAAGACTCCAAAAATAAAATCACGAACAGATAAAATGAGGATCATTGGGCCCCTTTAAGATGGGACTGGAGCTGGAAGGTTAAATACCAGTATAATAAGCATGTAAAACTAAGCTCTAGGTAAACACCCGAAGTAAAACAACTACAAAAAGCATGACTAAATTTAAGAAGGTCAGACAGAGTAGTATTATTTAAAAGGTAGTCCAATTTTTTAAATGTAATATTCCAGAAGTATATGGGCACACAGATTTTTGTAATCAGCACAAAGAACAGCTTCATCTCTGGTTATATTAGTAATTATTCACTTGCTTACATTGTAAGTCTTAGAAAAGTATTGCCTAATATATAAAGCTATTAGATTTCTTAAATTTTTAACAAAAAAATCTTTAATGTTAAAACAAAAGAATAAAAAAATAATTAAATAAATCTCTAAATGCACAGCAAACATGACATGAAAAAGCTTATTAATTATAGACAAACGATCTGTGCCTCACCAGTGAGCATGCTCTCATTGATCATGCATTCCCCAACCAGCAGGGCGGCATCACAGGGCATGAGCAGGCCCTCTGGAGGTATCAGCACACAGTCCCCAGGCACCAGGTCCACAGAGCTCACGCTCTCCTCCTCTGCCGGTGAAAGGGAGACAGATGAGCGAGTCTGAGCTTCATTCAGGATCAGGATGGGGGAAATGACACGCGGGGCTGGGATCAGGATAGGGGAAATGACAGGCAGGGCCGGGGTCAGGATGGGGTAAATGACACGTGGGGCCGGGGTCAGGATGGGGGAAATGACACGTGGGGCCGGGGTCAGGATGGGGGAAATGACACGCAGGGCCGGGGTCAGGATGGGGGAAATGACACGCAGGGCCGGGGTCAGGATGGGGGAAACGATACATAGAGCCAGGGTAAGGATGGGGTAAATGACACGCAGAGCCAGGGAGACACTCACCACCAGTGTCCCTGCGGACCATCACATTGACCACCAGGTGGGCCATTCTACGCAGGGTTCTGCTTTGCTGAAACACAGGCAGCCCACCAGTCAGCCGTCCCTCTCATGTGACTAATCACACCGTCACACACATTTCATTAGTGTCACAACAAATATTCCTGCCCTTAAGTGACTCAAAAAGGCATGCAAAAAGGAAAGAAACTTTATTTTTGTATGCCAATCTGCATAAACATACATCCTGGGGAGGCAAAAATTGACATGATGCACAGATGACCTTTATACTAAAATAATGAGATATTAGGCAGGCATGGTGACAGTATGTATGAGAGTTCATTAGGCTGGCATGGTGACTCAGTGTATATGAAAGTTCATATAGGTTGGCATGGTGACTCAGTGTTTAGAGAGTTCATATAGGCTGGCATGGTGACTCAGTGTATATGAAAGTTCATATAGGTTGGCATGGTGACTGACTGTATATGGGAGATCATATAAGCTGGCATGCCGACCAAGGGGGTAACACTGATGGCTCAAGCCTTCTCCATGGGAGATTTGAACCCCATCCCTGTTGTGTGTTTGTTTCTCCTCCCCATGCTATGTGGACCTCGTCCAAGTACCCCAGCTTCTTCCCGCTGTCCAAAGACGAGCAGTTTGGTAAACTCAAGCCTCTAAATTACACGTAGTGTGTGAGTGTTTGGCTGTCACCATATTTTATGTGCTCCCCTGCATTTTGCTCCATGCTGTTTGAGATCCAGACCCACCTGGAACCTTGCATTGTAAATTCACAAGAAAATATGAAAGATCACACTTGCTCCTGCTCCATCCTCACCTTACGAATTTCATAGAGGGAGATGGCTATAGAAATAAGTGAGATGACAAGGATGCAGCCTGCATAGTAGAAGTAGTTGTCACTCATCCATAAGATGATACTGAAGATCTGGAACAGGTAGAAGGGATTGAGGACCTGCAGGAGAGGAAGCGAGGGTCAGCTGGACTAGCAGGGCCAAGGGGATCCAGCACACAGAAACAGACACATGGATGGAATCCAGCACCTCCTCCACCAGCAGTCGAGCACAGGACTTCACAGGAACATCTATGAGGTTTGGCCCATACACCTTTCTCCTGCAACCGGATTTAGGACAGGACACATTTAAGCATGAGCACAGAGAAAGCAGGGAGATGATTGTAGACGGGAAAATGTACATCTGTAGGTGCATGACTGAACATATAATTGTGTGACCATCTTTATAAGAAAGAAGTGTCTGTTTACCTGGAGCTCTGTTCTTGGCGGCTCAGCCCCCCCTGCTGGCGGTATAAGTCAGAGGCAGTCCAGTCCTCACTGAGGACACTGTGCAGAAAGACATTTTGAGACTTCTGCCCCCTTTTCATGCATGAACATTATTTAGCGATCTTGGTGATGTTTTAAAACAGTGGTTCTCAACTACTTTTGGGTTGCAAAACCATTTTTATTGGGTCAGGGATCATGTGGTTAAAAAATATACAGAACTTTTGTGATGTCTGACTTTTGTGGTGGCAAATGATGCAAAGTTCCATCCCAGAAATCTGATGACCCCACTGTCACCAATTTTTGGTCAAACAAACAAAACACTTAGGGTAGCAACTTAATGACTGAGGAACAATATGGATCCACAGGCTAGGCCAGTTGAGAACCACCGTTTTAAAACTTTCAAGATTTTCTTGAAGTCCTTCAATGTGCCCCTCCTGCAAATCCTACCTTACAGGACAGAAGGCACCCTTCTTCATCATCCAAATGTAACGAATCCCCTCAAATATAAAGCAGCGAAGGGATGCTTTCTAAAAAAAAAAAAAAAAAAAAAAAACATGGTATGAAGAGGAATTCATAACTGACTGCACTCACACAGCCCCCCAACCCATATCCAAAAACAGCTCCCTGACCTGCTCGTTGTGAAGGTGCACTGTATCCCTCCAGTCAAATTCCTCAACATCACTGGCTGGCTGGTCCGCACTGGGTGGGGGGACACGCACCTGCCTGAGTACTCCTCACGCCCAAAGCAACCACACAGCTAATCAGAACTGGGCACACACTTTTCCTTGCTGGGCTTACCTGCCATCATCCATCTGCAGTATCTGTACCTCTACAATGAAGCTCTGCCCATGGGCATTCTGGGGCGGGGGGCGCCATAGGACAATAAGCAGAGGAACCAATCAAGTCACATTCCAAAGGCACAAAACCAGGCACAAAATCATTTTTCAGTCTGTAATCCATTAGCTTATCCAGAAATCCCTGTGCTTGTAACAGGAAAAGACGACGAAGGTGCAGAACTGTTCCATTTCAAAATTCGATATAAGACAAGCTGGCAACACAAAATTATTAAATACTTAAAAAGAAGATGCAAACACAAATTACTTGATACTACAGGCTAGCCGGTCATGGATACAATGAAGCTGACAATGCAGGATAGAGCTCTCATATTTCTGCTAGTAGGAGTGCAGGGAAGGCAAACTTGACACTGAAGTGGTTGTGCAACTTTCTCCACTGTCCAGCGTCTTTCAGTCGCTTCAGTCTAGCAGAGTTTAGTACAGTTCATCTTGTATAAACACTGTTGTACTCTGAATTGGGGACCAAAACATTCCTTAAGTTTTTCATAATGTATAAAATACAATTTGGGCCAATTGTTGTGTTTACCACAACAATTATAGAATACAGAGTAAGAAAGAACTGAATAATTTTTTAATGCTGCCATTCCCAAACTACAGAAATCAAGTCAGATACTAATGTTTAGCGGTCCCTGAAGTCCAATCTCACCCTTATGAGTAGAGTATCAGCCAGGGCCAGGGGACAGAGGTTACAGCGGGCTAAGACGGCCAGACGGGGGCGCCAGTGGAAGAGTAAGAGCAGCAGGCCCACCGACAGCACGGCAAACACGCGGCACAGCCACACGCGCCAAGGCACAAGCCGGTAACCCTGCACATCCTGCGGGAAAAACACAGGACGTCATCGGCAAAGGTTGCTGGCCTACACAGAAGCACAAGGGCAACAGTCATGGAGAACACTAATGACCCAGCACACCTATCAATACATATACAAAACAAAAACCCAGTTAATATACTAGACACTTCTCATAGCATGCTGCTAAAACAATTAACAGAAATCAACTAGATAAGAACATCTCAATTAGAAAATTATGAAACTGACGTTTAGTTTTTATTGTTATTTTTTCTTGGCTTGTCTGGTACCTGAATTCTACATCACTTAAAAACAGTGTTAAAGTAATGAAGACAACACATTTATATGACGGATTTCACACTTTGTTCCATAAAACATTGCATCTCAGAATGCTTGTGTATGTATTGCTTTAAATGCCATCAGCATGGCAACGCAGTAAAAATGTCCCAAGGACTGAACCATTTTTTATGATGAGGTCGGCAGGGAACACACCATATTGGAGATGGTGCAGTGGCAGGGGTCACCAGACCCGGCCAGTAATGGCTGACTGTTACCTGTAAATCAAAAATGACAGTTCAGTCCCTTCAAATTATTAGGGCATATGCTAGGATTATGCAACATCAACAAAGCAAGAGCTAATGGTTGACAGCTGACAGACTTAAACTGTACGCGCAAAACCAACGCCACCAATTCAGCCTCACCTGTGTAAATTCTCCATCTTCAAAATGGAAGAATAGAAATCCTTTGTGGCAGTGACAATTCAAAAGAATGTGTAACTGCCTAAGCAACATAAAGGGAAATATGCTCCTACACAGCAGTATGTCGTCGCTGGGCGTGCAACCCCGGGCAAACACGCACTATGTACACACACCGGTTGGTTTACCACGCTTTTGTTTTCCCCACTTACACTGCAGGGTGTGTGTCCTCCGTACCTGTTTTATGGATTTATAAGAATAGCAATCAAGAACTGCAATGCTGATTACACAAAAACGGTATTGGCGATTCATCAAATGTGATCAACAAGAGAATTAAATGACTGTGACATGTCGGACTTGTTTAATGATACAGCATAATTGTTGTCTGCATTCATTCAAAACATATTGGCCAACTGTTTTCGTGACTGACGGTATATTCTGACTGATACAGCACAAAAGTTGATGGAAAAAGTGACATATCGGTCTCCCAAAGAGCACTGAAACATTACTGCAATACACTGTAAATTATATTGTTCTGACTGCTTAAACTTTTATGTTATATTATACCTAAAAAGTAACGCTGTGTTTTCATTTAACTCTTTACAATTCAGTTTACGTATATATCTCGTAAGTAGTTGTTACTGTCGCTGTTGTTGTTATTCAGATATACTTTTCTGTGTAATTCCGTTTTATGTCAGGGTTTACTTGCATTGGACTTGTAAAAACGATGCAGAACGCAGGACACAAAAGTTGGAAACACAAATACATAGTTTCAAAATAATTACATTTCGATTTGCTCCGTTTACAAATACTAATTTAAATGCAACTTGATGCGCCTTGCTGGTTTCTTAAGCAGACTTAACTGCGAGTAAGATACGGAGCATATAATTTTAATTACTGATAAGTGTCGCGCTTAGTCCGGTTTATCTTGTAACGACAGCAGGATTTCCGCGTTCACGAGTATCCCCTACAACACACAGTGGCCATATTACCACACTACGGTTTACTTCTGGGTGTCAGGTCATTGTAAATTAATTTAAAAATACGAGCCATTTTTCTTCGGGCATTTTTTTCCACCTGCTACGAATTTGGGGTAATCGCTCCTGTGTCAACAGACGTCTATTTCAGGCATATTGTAATATTGTCATCGTTTCTAATTGCGTCGATTTCTTTTATAATTCCAAATACTGTACAAAAGCATCGCCTGAAGGTTAACTAATTTGACCGGTTAATTTTTATTTCAAGTAATCGGCATCCGATCTTGGACATAGTAAAAACAGCACAGACGGTTGCGTCTGCTTATAAACCAGTACTGCAGGTTTTAGACAGATCAGTACGTGTAAATAGCTTGAACCACTTACTTTTAGTAAAGAGTTACAGGCTTCACGTCTTCTAAATAACCGGTTCACTCCAAATCGATGAAATTAAATACAACGATAAAAAGTGACTCTTGAGGCAAGCAATCATCGCTGGTGTAACACCTGAATTCACCTTGGGAGCGTATTACTGCAAGAGCCCGCCTCTCCGACTACACTCTACAGCGCTCACTCGGCTTGTTTAATTCCTAAGTATTTGCACTGAATATCCTTCATAGCCAAGGTCTCTCTTTAAATCCAGAACGGTGTATTTCAAAATTAAGATTCAGTAGTGTTGTGCTTATACGTCTGTTTATAGGGTACAACAGGACTAGCGTCAATTAAGTCTTAAGCTGCAGGGAGACATTCAATGTATGAAACATAAAAAATGTAAGTTTGATACCATAAATTGTCAGGGGTACTTCAACGTTAAACGCCATTCATTCTCTCTCACACACGCACAGAGGCTTTTGATACAATCTTGTTTATCATTTAGACAGTAACTGTATGAGCCAGACAGGTACCAACGCTCATTATTCTTTAAAGCAACAAAGCCTCCCCCTTCGCCATATTCCACTCTGACTACTAGTTTGGCCGCAGACCTTAGAGCAAAACTTAATATTTTTTTTCTTTATAAAAGCACAAACGTAAGGTATGTTAATTAGTTTTTGAAATCTGCAGTAACACATTTTTTATTTAATTCGTTTTGTTTGGCGTAAGTTTTGCGGTCATATTCCCGTAACTATATTTTTCCCACTGGATATGTGTATTTTTAGTATGGTTCGTAATTATAGTGAACGCGTGGTTTTTCCAGAACACAGTTTCAACTGATGAAAATATGAACGAATATTTTGGGATACTTAGGTAATAGTGTAGATCCAAAAACTTGACATTGACGACCGGAGTGAGTTCTAAAATCAAACAGAACGAACACTTAAACTGACAAGCAAAGAAAACGTATTCTTCAGTCAGCGTAATCATTAACACCAGTTCTCCCTAAATAATAAAGGGACCACTGAACTTTGCTGTTATTGTAAACAATATGGGTTTTCCGTAAAATGTTAGGACGAACGGATCGGAAAGTTAAAGAAAATGTAATGCGGTGCACGCATGCGCAGACATGCGAGATACAAATCAGGCAGGAGGATCCCGTAGCGACGCGCTGGAAGAGATTTGGCACGAGATGGCCAGTTGCCGAGTCTGACAGGCATCTGATTAGGGAAGGAGATACGCACGCGCAGGAGAGATTCTCCCTTCAGTTTCATTTTTTTCTATACTGGTGTAAGGAAAAGTACTAAAGATGCCCCAATGTTCTTGGTTGATAATTTGAATACAGACAGTGTTAGCAATTTATGATCATGGAGGAAGTCAGGGAGAGAATGGGGGTTCCACCCGGCACCCGGGTGCTAAGCCAGAGAAGTGGCTGAGCTACCATTTGCTCTCATGGGAAGTCTCCTTTCTGTCCCGTCCTGTCCCATCCCTGTCTCAGGATCCTCACACTCCAGGAGGTCACTCTTCACATGCAAATGCACTCACAATGCCTACACACAGCACCTTGTTGGGATGGGCCTTATGGGGTATAAAGGGGGGTGAAGAACTGTCCTTACTTTGTATTTGAGCTGCTTTCAATACCTGGAGTATGTCTACACTGTATTACATTATATTATTTTTACTGTTCGATAAACTACCGTTTTGCCGAAACTGTGGAGACTCTGCAAGTGGATTCCTTACATCTTATTGGCGAGCCAGCCAGGAGGAGGAGCTAACAACTGGAAGGGTCACCTAGGAATTTTTTTTTGGCTGATATTTTCCTCGAGAAGAGAGACGATTTTTAAACCTAAGAGAGAAGACTGACCAGAAAATTCCAAACGTGCCACCTTCTTCTGTGAACCGAAGGACCCAGAAAAAATCACACTTGTGAATATAACTGGTTGCGATATCAGACGTCTGCTGAGGAAAACAGTAAAATAATATTGGAAATAGAGAGTAATTCAAGACTTAGGCATGAGAATTCTCCTGGTTTGACCTGTTTATTAGTACTAGATGGTAAACAGGAGGTGGGTTTATAGAGGAACTGGGTTTTGGTAAGAAAGCACCAGCAGGGTTCCCCACATTGTGACCCTGTGTCCTTGAGATACACAATATACCTACGGTGGTGGTTTAAGTTTATACTGTGAGAGTTTAAATTTATACTCAGTACCTACAATGATGGAGTGGGCCATCGAATATGGTGCAAAGCATGGTCATATGGAGGGATCATATGGATCTCTCACAGATAAGTTAGACCCTCTAGAGTGGCTAGAGGAGGCAGAGAGATAATGCATGCCGCTTCTTTCAAAAAGATTTATGACCTAAAGGTCGAGAGGTCACATTCGTCAAAGTGACAGCTGGGTCAAAGGTCACAAAGATGAAAGAGGTCACATTTGTCAAAGATGACAGGTGGGGTCAAAGGTCACTAGGGGGTGGGCCAGGAGTAGTGGGTAGTTGTTAATTATTTCCAGATGTTGCGGGGGGTGTGAAATTTGTTGCAGGTGGTTTTTTATTTAATGCAGTTATGTGAGAAGGTTGAAAATGGCGTTTAGTGCGGAGACTGAAATGAAGCAGAAATTGGCTTGGCATATGGGTGCTTATGAATACGAGTGGGATTTGTCCGCCTGTGTTGGAGCCTGCGCTATGAGGGTGAAGTTGTTGATGGGGGTGTCTGTACCGGAATATGAATGTCCTACTGTGATTATTGACACGATCCGGGACGAGCCTCTGAGGCATCCGTCTAGGTCGGTGTGGTTGCCAGAAACGTTGTGGATAAGGAATACTACTACCGTCTGAGGCTAGCTGTGCCGGCAAAGGACTTGGTCATTCTGAGAGCACTGTTGGAGTTTATCCCGGTGTTGTACAAGTCTGAAAGAAACTCTGGGAAAATGAGAGAGTTGGAGCGTAGAATGAGAGGAGGTGTACAAGGGGTGTTCAATAATTTATCTACCTGAGTTTGAAAGAAAGGAGCAAGTGTGTTGAAACAAGTCTAGACATGTTGTGACATGTCTTAAGGTTACTAATGCGCTGTTGTGGCTCAGTGGCAGTCTAACATTCCAAGAGACAGGATGTACAGAGAGTCCTCGTACGAATCAAGTAAGAAAATGCTAGATTTGGAGCAACGATCAGTGATAAAGTTTCTCACAAAAGAAGGGGAAAATCCAAAGGAGATCCATGAACACATGACTGCAGTTTATGGTGAGTCTGCCCCATCATCCTACAAAGTAAAATTTTGGAGCAAACCGTTTAAGAGGGGTAGAGAGTCCATTGAAGATGACCCTCACACTGGACGGCCAATGGAAGCAACTTCCACAGAAATGTGCATGAAAGTTGTGGATTTAATTTAGTTTAATATTGTAAGGTTTCCTGAATAGCTGATGAAATGGGCATGTCAGCAGGTACAGTTTGGAAAATAATTCATGAAAAGTTGGGCATGTCAAAGGTCAGTGCAAGATGGGTTCCAAGAATGCTGACACCATATCTGAAGGCCACATGGATCCAGTGCTGTCGGGAGAACTTGGAGATGTCCCGTGAAGACCAAGTGAATTGTTTCCATCATTTGGTGACTGGAGATGAGACTTGGGTCTAAAATGGAGTCAATGCAGTGGAAGCACAAGTCATCCCCCACCCCAAAAAAAAGTTCAAGGCAGAAAAATCTGCAGGCAAAGTCATGGCAACTGTCTTCTGGGATATTGAAGGACTTTTGGAGTTCATGCCACATAAGACAACCGGGGAGAGTTACGCCAACACAATGATCGCTTTGTGGGAGTCAATCTAAGCGAAAAGACAAGGAAAAAACTCACAGCAGGCGTGCTGCTTCTTCACGACAATGCGCCGGATCACGTGTCATGTTAATCACAGGCTGCCATCCAAAAATGTGGGTCCCAATAGCTGAACCATCCACCCTACAGTCCTGACCTGGCTCCCTCAGATCATTTCCTGTTCCGAGTTTTGAAGAAATCTCTCCGTGGACAAAGGTTTTCAAGTGATGAAGACATCAAGGCAGCTGTGACGTCCTGGTTTCAAGGTCAAACAGAAGATTCTTTTTCAAAAAGGTTAAGGTCATTGCAGGAAATGTGGATGAAGTGTATGGAGTTATCACTGAACCATATTAAAAAATAAAACAAAATTTTTTTGAAAACTCTTTTCTTTCATACTCGTATCTATGGAAGCCCGTTTCCGCCATCGGGGGGAAAAAATATATAAAATTTAAGTCGAAATTTCGAGATAATACCTCAAAATAACGAGATAGTTGTCTCGAAATAATGAGAATCTCGCAGTGACGTGCGCGTGCGTTAAGCAGCTTTCCCGGAAAAGACTTTGAGTACCGTACTGATTTAAGTTATCTTTACAGTTTGATGAATAGTCGTGGTATACCAAGCACTGTTCTGGATAAGATCTCTGCTAAATCCTGTAAATGTAAATTGTGCTGAGTATTTGCTGATCGAATGAATTATTAAATAAAGCTATGTCCAATTCTTCAGTGGTTGGGTGACGTCTATTTATTTTTCCTGGGGTTCATTACAGTAGTTACTAAGTATTTGAACAAAATGAATATGAGTGAATATGGAATTCCAGATTGTATGTACAATAAACATGTTAGGTCATATTTGCTTAGTATTGTGACTCAAACTGATGCTGTAATATAACTAAGTGTAATATATCCATCCATCTTCTACCGCTTTTCCGTGTCGGGTCGCGGGGGCAGCAGTCTAAACAGGGAAACCCAGACTCCCCTCTCCCCAGCCATTTCATCCAACACCTCCGAGGGGGTCCCGAGGCATGCCCGGAACACCTCACCAGAGAGGACGTCCAGGAGGCATCCTGACCAGATGCCCAAGCCGCCTCAGCTCCTCACCTCCCCTCTCTAAGGGAGAGTCCAGCCGCCCTGCAGAGGAAACTCATTTCGGCCGCTAGTACTCGCGATCTCATCCTTTCGGTCACTACCCACAGCTCATGACCATAGGTGAGGGTAGGAACATAGATCGACTGGTAAACCGAGAGCTTTGCCTTTCGGCTCAGGTCCTTCTTCACCATGACAGACTGATGCAGCACCTGCATCACTGCTAACGCCGCACCGATCCACCTGTCAATCTCAGTGTAATATGACTAAGTCGAAATTTCAACATATTATCTCGAAATAAGATAAGTCGAAATTTTGAGATATTATCTCGAAATAACGAGATAATAACTCGAAATTTCGAGATATAATTTAGAGAGTGGGCCTGTGTGCTTGTAATCATAAGGTCACCGGTTCAAACCCAGCCTCAGCACGTCTGCGGGTCCTTGAGCAAGGCCCTTAACCCCCAGCTCCCTGGGCGCCGCTACAGGTGGCAGCCCTTCGCGGACAACTTACTCTGCAAAAGAGCAAGTTGAGGTAGGCGTGAAAAAAAAAAGACGATTTCCCTACGGGGATTAATAAAGTATCTATTATTATTATTATTATTATTATTATTATTATAATAAAATAACGAGATAACTAAGTTGAAATTTCAAGATATTATTTCGTTATTTCGAGATAATATCTTAAAATTTCGACTTAAATTTTATATAATTTTTTTTCCCTAGTGGCGGAAACGGGCTTCCATACGTATCTGACGCTTTCCTCCAATAAACATTTTGCAAACCCCTGCAGCAGTGTGTGTGTGTGCCTGGCAGAGAGGGTAAGGGAGGGGAGGGGAGGGGAGGGGGGAGTGGGTAGTGTCTGTGTGTGTTTCTGTGAAACTGACAGGGAGTGGGGGTGACCCCCCTTTTCTCTAATGCACAGCTATTTGAAGAAAAAAGTTGTTTTTGAAGTTGGGGCATGTATAATTACATCTTGAAAATAAACACCGGCCACACATCGAATTGAAATTTTGTCTTTCCGTGCATAAAAAGCTTTTTTTGAAGTTGGGGGGGGCAGGTTGGGGCAAGTAGTTTTCCCATACGGCTGTTATTTACACCCCCTGTAGATCATCCCAGTCAACTGTAATGTGCCCTGTCTGTGTCTGTGCATAACTACAAACAGAAGATAAAAGAAAACACTGTGACATACATCAAATAGACATTCAACATAATTAAGAAACAAGATAATCGGAGGTAACCTAAAAATTGACACGCTGTATTCTCATTAAAGAATCCTAAGAAAAGTTAAACATGCATACATCAAATTGACATTTTGTCTTTCCACGCATAACTTCTCCTAAAAGGAACACAACCACCCACAGATATTTATTACAGTGAGCGGTCATAGGCCCAACCGTACCGGTTTTCCCCCTTCTGTAAAGAAACAGAAGCACCCCCAAGTATCATCTACGGCCTTACCCCACTGAAAAAAAAGGAAACTACACAGGACTTCCATAGAATGAGTATATTATTTCTCTTTTATGATAAACACTATACATTAAAATAACTTTAACATTTTTTATTTTTTAGAGATTGCGGCATTCTGTGTTCTTTCTACGAGAGACGGCGCGGATCAAGGGGGGGTCTGTCAAGAGACAATCTATGTAAGACCTGAATCAGCAGGTATGGATGGAGCAACACCCCCTCCTATACCTGAAGCTTTATTAGATGAAATCGACAACATCAACAACGCAGTCAGACCTAATAATGAAAATGATACGCTTTACTTTGCTCAACATGACTCCACACCTGCAGCATTTACTGTAGCGAGGGTCGAAGACCCCATGTTTCCTACTGTCCTTAGAGACATTATTAACCTTCCTGTGGTGTTAGGGTCGCCACCAACCCGTTTTTAAGTTCACAATGCATAAAAGCACCACATAGATTTGTGTACTACATCAAGGCTTCTTGACTTTGTCAGGAATCTCTATTTGAACAAATTAAATTAAAACGAAATCAAGGCAAGGCATGCCCATACATGTACGGCAAGATAAGACCAATCCAGTTTATTTATATAATTTTCTTGAGGTTTATTTTACCATTATTTTTTTTATTGAAAATGAGAGGTATGCTGTGAAAAGAAAGGTCCAGAAAGCCACACCAAAAATATTAAAACCAATCTTTTCATGGATAAGGAAGCATAACAAGGTAACCAAGAGGTTGGAAACAAATTGGATGATAACTGATTGTTTTGATGGTATTTGATGGTATGGGTGATTTAAGACATGAGTCGGCACCAACCCGTCTAACATAAGAGATAGGAACAGAAAGCTAACACAGGCCAAAGGTTAAGCATGTTAAATGAAAGGCATCAGGATAATCGCCTATAATTACGCACTATAACAAAATCAAATGCAACGTGAAAACGTTTCACCTGTTTAATGGACCTCTTCATAAAAAGGTCAGGGTCATTTACAACAAAGGCAGATTGTTGACTAGTGGGAAAACTCTGCCTTTTGGGTACTGACGTCTACAGCTACTATTATGCTTATCCTAATATCGATGTTGAAACATGTTTGTGTTTTTGTTAGTATAACTTGAACATAGTTGTACATTGTTCTATTGTTCAAACGTGTTACACAAATTGTTTCTATGCATTTATCAGATTTTGTTTTTTTGTTAATGTAACTTGACCATAGTTTTTTACCTTCAAAAGTAAGCTGTACTTTGTTTTAATATGTATATGTATCATGTACAGGTATTTTATTTTTCAAACATGTTGCACAAATTTTTGCATTTATCAGATGAGTTTTTTGTTAATATAACTTGAACATAGTTTTTCAGTTGCACAAATGTTTTAAGATGTAAGATGTTCGGGTGTTTTATTTTCCAGACGCGTTGTACAAAAACGTTTTGTTATGTGTATGCAACCCAAGCATGTTTTTAAAATTTACAAAGTTTTATGCATTCG
This sequence comes from Mormyrops boulengeri, assembly GCA_026781065.1. NCBI lineage: Eukaryota > Metazoa > Chordata > Actinopteri > Osteoglossiformes > Mormyridae > Mormyrops > Mormyrops boulengeri. The sequence continues at coordinate 4,458,289 of JAODLD010000044.1, read as the reverse complement.
TTTTGCGAATCAGTTTTGAAAGCTAATATGAACGTGGCTTTTATTTTACCAAAGCAAAGTTATAAAAATTTTGTAGGCTTTTTATCAAAGGAGATTTTGTTAATGTAACACGAAGTTTTTTTATTTTCAAAGTCGCACAAGTGTTTTAAAATGTATCATGTATACAGGCCTACGTGTGTTTTATTTTTCAAACTTGTACAAAAAATGTTTGTGTACATTTATCAAATGAGTTTTAAAATGCAACATGTACGGGTGTTTTATTATTCAAAATAAAAGTTGTACAAATGTAATATCAGTCAGTGTGTGATGAATTTCTGAAGGCATTTTGAATATGACCATTTCTTGGAAACGTCTCAAAATGTCCCAAACAGTCTTTAGTCCTGACAAACTGCGACTACATTTTTCAAGAAACGTTTCCAAGAAATGGTCATATTCAAAATGCCTTCAGAAATTCATCACACACTGACTGATATTATATTACAGTTCATAAAAATGCCCGGGGTGAACCTAAAACAAAAGAAGATGACACTTCACAATTCTAATACACATTACATAGCTTCTACTGCAAGAATCCCACACCGACATGCCAATTAAAATCAGGCTCAGCCGACACTTCTAGCTGCAGAAAAAAATTACAATTCGGCCTCAAAGTCTGCCTTTTAAAACGCGACGCTTCATTCCCATTATATTTGTCTAAATACAAATAGATTTCCAAATGCTGTCGATTTGCTGAGCAACACATGATCTGTCTATACGTACCGGCGACGGCTTCGTTCCACTGATATAATCATATGTTACCTTGTTAGCTTTAACATGTGGTGACATTTCAGTGACATTGTTTTAAAATACTCTAATTGGTGACTACAGTAAAACAGAACCAATGTAAGGTGATTAGAGGCTACTTGAAACGAATAAAATTAAGAATGTCAACAAAACAGAATGAGCCTTTAACTGTTTTACATTAAAGAAAGCGTCTATGTTTGTAGCTACTTAAACACATGTTGGCATAAGTGCACGCAGTTTACGACCGTACGCTTCTCCATCACCTATCAAACACTTCGCTAGGCCGATGGTGCTTAGGCAACCACACACAACATGCAAACCAGACAAATATGCACGTGCTTCTGGGGAATTTCAATAGTCTTGTATGTTTATTTATTTATTTTTTAAATGGTGATTAGGTTTTCTTCTAAACCGTGTATGTACTGAATGAAAAATCCAGCAAGCTGGAAGACCAGCTAAAAGTGTTATTGCTAGCCAGCTCCCTATAAGACTCAACAAAACCCTGATGTTGACAGCATCATTAAAAGCAAATATACACGAACCTGGCTAAAGTGTCTCGGGGATAGTTAGCTGCATGTTAAAAACATAAGAGCCCCACCGTTTGCAGCGTTACATCAGCTAGCAGCTCGCGCGCCGCACCGCGGACTCCCTCGCGCTCAGTGCCATTGTGTCCGACATATTACCGCCTCTATTTCCCTTACTTACCGATATGTAGTAAGGTAAGAAAATGAAACTTCGTTCACTTTTCACTCAGAAATCTCACAGCAAAGTGGATGACGACTGGTTCTGTTGAATTAGATCTAAATTTCAAGTGTGAAACACGGTGCAGCTCAGTTACCAGTGTTAACTTAACATGCCGTCCTCAGTAAGCATCTCAAATCAGGCACCCGGATGCGATAAGCATAGGCCACGGAGTCACCTTGTAGGAAAACCAACATTTACTGAAAAGCCGTTTTTATTAAAAAATAACTAAGGCTTTATTCTTTAAAGTCTTTAATGTGTTTTAATGCGACTGCTAAATGCAGTTTACTAGCTCCTACTGTTATAAATTAAATGTTATTAACCGGGTGCACTCGTAGTTACAACTTTTTATGCTTCAGCCAAAAAACAATTGTGGAAAACTTAGCATATAATGAATGGAAAGAATGGTTACAGATTCGTTAATACGCAAAATGTTGGCGGGTCATTCTCTGGACCTGACCCTACACTGGGTACATGGGGACCATTGCTGACACAAGGATCTAATGCGTAGGTATTGAGTCTCACAGTTAAAAGCCCCAGTCCCCAGTCATCTGATAAATGCATAAAATTTGTGGAACACGTTTGAAAAATAAAATGTTCAAGTTATATTAACCAAAACACATTTGATAAACACAAGCATTTTGTACAACAGCTGTAAATGTTACATCTTTCTGAAAATAAAAGAACTATGTTTCAGTTACATTAACAGAAAAACTAATTTGATAAATGCATACAATTTGTACATCATGCATTTTAAAAAGTTTGTACAACGCGGTCGAAAAATAAAACGCATGTACATGTTACGTCTGAAAACATTTCAACATCGAGTTTAGGATAGGCATAATAGTAGCTGTAGACATCAGTACCCAAAAGGCAGAGTTTCGACACTAGTCAACAATCTGCCTTTGTTGTAAATGACCCTGACCTTTTTATGAAGAGGTCTATTAAACAGATGAAACGTTTTCACGTCGCATTTGATTTGGTTATAGTGCGTCATTATAGCCGATTATCCCGATGCCTTTCATTTAACATGCTTAACCTTCAGCCTATGTTAGCTTTCTGTTCCTATCGCTTATGTTAGACAGGTCGGTGCCGACCCGTGTCTTAAATCAGCCATAAAATACCATCAAAACAATTATTTATCATCCAATTTGTTTTTTTTTACCTCTTGGTTACCTTGTTAGGCTTCCTTATCCATGAAAAGACTGGTTTTAATATTTTTGGTGTGGCTTTCTGGACCTTTCTTTTCACAACATACCTCTCATTTTCAATAAAAAAAATGGTAAAATAAACCTCAAGAAAATTATATAAATAAACTGAACTGGTCCTATCTTGCCTTACACGTATGGGTATGCCTTGCCTTGATTTCATTTTAATTTATTTTCTTTAAATAGAGATTCCTGACAAAGTCAAAAAAGCCTTGATGTAGTACACAAATCTATGTGGTGCTTTTATGCATTTTAAACTTAAAAACAGGTTGGTGGCGACCCTAACACCACAGGAAGGTTAATAATGTCTCTAAGGACAGTAGGAAACATGAGGTCTTTGACCCTCGCTACAGTAAACGCTGCGGGTGTGGAGTCATGTTGAGCAAAGTAAAGCGTATCATTTTCATTATTAGGTCTGACCGCGTTGTTGATGTTGTCGATTTCATCTAATAAAGCTTCAGGTATAGGAGGGGGTGTTGCTCCATCCATACCTGCTGATTCAGGTCTTACGTAGATTGTCTCTTGACAGACCCCCCCATGATCCGCGCCGTCTCTCGTAGAAAGAACACAGAATGCCGCAATCTCTAAAAAATAAAAAATGTTATTTTAATGTATAGCGTTTATCATAAAACATATATATAAGAAATAATATACTTACTCTATGGAAGTCCTGTGTAGTTTTCTTTTTTTTCAGTGGGGTAAGGCCATAGATGATACTTGAGGGTACTTCTGTTTCATTACAGAAAGGGGAAAACCAGTACGGTTGGGCCTATGACCACTCACTGTAATAAATATCTGTGGCTGGTTGCGATTTTCTGCCATTTTCTGCTTCATTTCAGTCTCCGTACTAAACGCCATTTTCAATCTTCTCACATAACCACATTAAATAAAAAACCACCCGCAACAAATTTCACACCCCCCGCAACATCTGGAAATAATTAACAACTACCCACTACTCCTGGCCCCGCCCCCTAGTGACCTTTGACCCCACCTGTCATCTTTGACAAATGTAACCTCTTTGATCTTTGTGACCTTTGACCCAGCTGTCACTTTGACAAATGTGACCTCTTGACCTTTAGGTCATAAATCTTTTTGAAAGAAGCAGCATGCATTATCTCTCTGGAGGCAAGTAGGGAAAGGAACACAAAATGTTCCAAGAAAAAGCAGAGGCATGTTAATGTGTTACAGGCCTTGCTGGAAGGACAACAAGAAATTAAGTGCAGACCGGCAAGTTCGCAGTCTGCGTGTACTCAGCATGGGAGTACAATCAGTGAATTGAGGGATAAAAGAGAGAGTCTGAAACAGGAGAACTCTGCAGGTCGAGCAGAGTGTCGGCTAGCCGCCGAAAACAGTATTGAACTGAGGCAACTGGTAGCTTCTCTTAGGCAGGGCCTGGAAGCGACTAAGGAAGCTAATGCATTCCTCAGAAAGGAACTAGAGAAGTGTCAGAATGCGTATGAGGCACTTTGGTCTAGAAGTGTATAAAAAGTGTACTGGGGATGAGGATACTGTTCTGAAAGGCAAATTAGAACGGGTTAAGGAACATGTTGCAGCTTTGGGCATTAGTTTGCTGGAGGATTCTGACAGTGATAGTGACACTTCAGATGAGGGAGCTAATGTGAGCCCAGTTAAAGTTGCACCATTTCGTGTGAGAGAGCATAGGACATGCAGAAGGGCAGCTGCTGAGGTTGATGGGCACCCAGCCACTGCCCAGTATGAATATCAGGAGATCCACAAGCATATCCCACTATCTACATCTGAGCTGGGAAATTTATGAGGAAATGTAGGTAAATGGGATAGTGTGTCTGATCCTTGCCCATATTTGAGTTAGAGAGACAAGCCATGGCAAATGGTCTAGACCACGGGTGTCAATCTCCAGTCCTGGAGGGCCGGAGCCCTGCATATTTTTGGGTTTCCCCTCATTTAACACGCCTGATTCAACTCCTTGTGCTAAGTACCACGTCGCTCTTGAGCTGAATAATTTGTGGTGGAACAGGGAAACAACTAAGCTACACTTGAGTTTGACACCCGTGGTCTAGACAATCAAGACTGCTGCCAAATAATTCAGCTAGCTATACCAGCAGGCCTAGTGGAGTCACTCCCAGACAATCTCAAAATGGCTGTTGATGGTGAATGGGCAACTGCTCAGCAGAGAGAGACAGCACAGCTGAACCTCATTTGCAATCCACACACTAATTGGGGGCAGATCCAGGACACTATGCCAGAGAAGGGTGAAAACCCTATGGCCTATATGAATCGTCTGTTTTAGAATTTAGTGATTGTCATTGTTGACACACCACAGTGCACAGCAATGAAATGCGTTCTGTGCATTTAACCCATATGTCACAATGTGACATAGCAGGGGGCAGCTAATTCAGCGCCTGGGGAGCAGTGCTTGGGGGTGGTACCTTGCTCAGGGTACCTCAGTGGTGCGCGTCCCTAACCATGCTAGGAATTCTGGAATTCCACAACCACAGAGGAATGACCCTGCATTCCTGGCATTAGTAATGCAGCAGTATTTTTCTATAATAAATGATGCCACAAAGCTAGCGGTGACTCCAGCAGAAAGGTAACTTAACCCTTGCAGATACTGGAAGTCTACTTGGTAGCTGGCATGAGACAACGCATAGCAGTCCAAGCCATAAGAGAAAGGTATCAGCAGTAGTCACCAATGAGGGTAGGCGTAAGACCACTAATAAGGATGCTTGTCACTGTGGTAAGGTAGGACATTTCAAGAAAGATTGTTGGTCAAAGGGTGGAGGCTCAGCAGGATATAGGCCTAAACCAAGAGCACAGGGGGCAGAGGGATCCATGGATAAGCCGGAATCAACCCCATCAGCTCCAACTATGACATACGAAGATATGAATAGACTGCTAAATGAAATCAAACAACTGATGGCACAGGGTGATGCTCAGACTGACTCGAGTGTCAAGTCTAAGGAGAATGTGTATTTGAAACAATAGGGGTATCTGGCCTTTATTAGAAAGGTGGGTGATTTGGCAGACCTAGTGTTGAAGTTGCAGTTAGAGGCCACTGTGACAAATTGTTAGTAGACACAGGAGCTGCAATCACCCTCACTCATTTGGATTTTCCCATCAGTGGTAAAACAACAGAGTTAATTGGGGTTGGTATTGGAGTGGTAACGGCAAAACAGTCCATTCCCATACAAGCACAGATTGGTAGTGATTCAATTGTAATGAAAGTTTGGATGTCAAAGACACACGAGGACTCCATTCTTGGGCAGATGTGATGAAAGACAACAAATACATTGTTGATCTGGCTAATCAAGTACTTTGGAAAGGTGAGGGAGATGCAGATTATGTTGTCATCGTAGACAGGCATGCAGTAGCTACTGTAAAGTAACATATGACTTGCCCGACCTTTTGAGAACAGACAACCAGAAACTAGCAGAGATATTGCAGCAACATGAACATGTGTGGGCCAGACATAAACATGACTGTGGGGAAGTAAGAAACGCAGATCCAAAGAGAATTTTTAGTCTTTCTGGAAAAACTGATGATATACAGTTGTATGTTGATGGTTCCAGGTACTGCAAGGATGGCCAAAACTGGACAGGCTGTGCCATTTGGGCACCTGAACTAGGGCAGGAGACTTTAATTAAATGCCCTCCAAGTTATTCAGGGCAGAAGGCTGGAGTCATGGCTGTACTAACAGCAGTTGAAAAGTATCAGGGGCCAATACATGTCCATTCAGACAGTGCTTTTGTGGTGCATGCTCTAACTGAATATCTTGCATTATGGCAACAGAGAGGGTTCTACACCAGAGACGGGAAGCCGATAGTGCATCACAATAGCCTGCAACAGATCTGGGAGATAGCTGCTCAAGAACCAGATCGAATTTTCATTACAAAGGTGAAAGCCCATCAGGCTCCAGGGAGGACTCCCCAGGGAGACCACAACAATTATGTTGATCAATTAACAAGGCAGGCTGCCAAATATGGGGACCCCTGTGCAGAGAAGCCACTTACCAAGAAGGCTGGAGTTGCTAAGTCAGGGACTTCTGTAGACTTAGTTGCATAGCAGAACAATGGTGCGTTCGATTATCTCTCAGAGCTCGGAAATTCCAAGGTGAGTGACATCACATCCGATAATCTCCCGTTCGAGCTACCACATCTCGGAACGAACATGGCTGCCTCCATGAACACTCTGTTGTGTGTTGTTGCTTTATATTTGAGCAGATTTGGAGTGAGCTTATTTTTTCCAAGAGACAAACAAACAAGAAACACGAACTAGTCAAACCACATTAAAAGCTTTACAAAATATTTTAGTAGATCCATAGCGATATTCTTTTTTCAAGAGGCAAACAAACTACAAACAAACAAAAGACACTAACGAGTCTGGTAAAAATCTGATATTGCGTGCTAGGATAATGTTTACGATCATGATATGGTATTCTCTAAATCGACCATGTGCAATTACATTTATAACTATTAATACATTTAACAAAATAAACATTTTTAAATATGTGTAAAAAAGAATTACTGTTCACTGTGTAAGTTGCCGTGTTGAAATGACGACACAGGGGCAACTCGGACAACAAATTTCTGTCCGACATCAACATCATAAAAGAGGCGTGTCTCCGACGGGAAGTGACATTTTTCATGATGTTTCGTGACGTTTTCATCCGAGTTCCGACTCAGAGAGAAATAATCGAATGCAGGACAAGGACCTTGAAATTGAAGCAGTGCAAAAAGCATTGCTTGAAGGGACCGTTTTGCCTGCAGCCTATGAAAAAGAACAAAAGCGCCTAGCCAATAGAGAGGAGCTTCTCATCCACAGCAAACCAACTGAACGATGGGTTACTCCCAGTTCCCTGAGAAAACAGATTGTCGAATATGCATAAGGTTAGTGGGCATGCAGCTTCAAGGAAAGTGTTAGAAATGGTGCAGGGTTCCCACTGGTGGCCAGGGATCAGGCAGGAAGATGAAGTTTGTGATCGGTGAATAATCTGTGCAAAGATGGACCCCAGCCCATATAAGCGCAAGGCCCATAAATTGCTAACACTGTCTGTATTCAAATTATCTACCAAGAACATTGGGGCATCTTTATTACTTTTCCTACAGAGAGCTGAACTCAAAGACACCCCAAAAATTAAAGTGAAAAAATAATAATGTGGCAGGCTAGTCCATTTTGCCGAAATTTCATTGCAGCAACTCGAAATCGTACTCAGTAGTTTCTGTGGTCCCCACGTGCTTGTATGCATACCTGAGAACATCAGGGCATGCGCCTAATGAGACAACAGATGGTGTCCTGGGGGATCTCCTCCCAGATCTGGACCAGGGCATCACTGAGCTCCTGGACAG
>JAODLD010000044.1:4371244-4402877 GCA_026781065.1 Mormyrops boulengeri | reverse complement strand
TTAGGTTCTCCCCAAACGAGCTTGATGGGCCGAATGGCCTCCTCTCGTTTGTAAATTTCTTATGTTCTTATGTTCTCGTGAAATTTCATTCATCAGCAAAGCAGCAGAATTAAAGGCAGGCATGCATGCTCACTCCCACTGCCATAACAGATCTCAAAGCATGTTGTTTAATCCTCAAGACCTTCTGAGATGATACAGATTAGGTCTTGGTTAGAGCTTTAATTATGATTGAGACTAATTTCTCTATGCTACTTGGACTATTATAGAAGGTACCTATCATCACTACAAATCTTCACTGTACTGCTAAAACATTTTGTACTGATGAGAGAGTAATGTATTTTTCACAATTTTTGCAGTGTCTACTACAGATAAAAATGGCTGATCATGCTCTTTGCCTAAACCTCAAATTTTAGTTTTAGCTACTCAGTGCAGACATGATAACACAAAAACACTCATCCACTCTCATACAGCCGTGGAAAAAATTAAGAGACCGCTCTATATTTTTAAACAAATCTGCATTCTTAAATCATGGTTTAATTGTGGTTCTGCTGGCAGAAGGCTACGCTGAGCAGCAGGATGTTTTCAGGTTCAAAATTTCTAAGACAGCAGTACACAAAAATAAGGTGAAGCAGGAGACACTGGGAATGACCAGAAACCAGCCATGTATAGGGCAGAAGCGACATTCTAATGCCAGAGATGACCGTTAACTTTTCCGACAGTTTCTCGTGAATCGAAGAATGACATCAAGTGACCTTCAAAAGGAATGGGAGACATTAAGTGCAGGTGTGAAGTGCACTGCTACGACAGTGTGTATCAGGCTCCTAGAAGCAGGACTGAGGTCCCATAAAGCAAAGAAGAAGCCCTTCATTAATGAGAAACATAGAAGAAATGAGTGAAACAAAAAATTGTGCTGTGGTCTCTTAATTTTTTCCGTAGCTGTATATTGAAACATATAACATACTGGCCTGAAAATAAGCTGCTGTATTTTTCCAAAAAAATTACATCTAGAAAACTGGGGTCATCTTATATTCACAGAGTAGAATTTACATGTCATTATACACATCCAACAGTAGATGGCATAAATTATTTGTCCCCTGGCAGTACACATCAAATAGACAGAACCTGTTTGGTTTTAGCAATATGTACAAAATCGTACAAAAGGTGATCACCGTTTTGGTACTCCAACTGGGTAAGGTCTCCAAGGCAACCTATTTCATTTGTTCTGATCCCACCCGCTGTCCACCAGTACCTGACATAATCTGACGCCGCGGGGTCAGTGAGGAAGACTAATTATGCATTTTGCACCACACCGCACGCATCTCTAAATGCAAATTAATGTGTATTTGTATTACCAGTAAAGGTACATTGTGTTCGATTCTGTACTCGCAATAAAATGAAAAACTGACACAGACAGAACCTAAATTCACAATTAGATGTTCACCGTGGAAGGCATTACACTAATTGTGGCTTTGAGTTGGTTATAGCTAATGCTGGATACATTAAGTCATAATCGGCAGTTTGGTTTCCCAATAAAATACACAAACACTGATAAGACTAGCCTCTCTCAGGTCACTTATGCCCAACTTGGATACGTTACTGGAAACATCCAATGTGCTAATGATTTGAGAAATCATCATCCATGTGTGCAGTATGACCAGAGCAAGGCAGAAACCACCTCTGTAAATTAGTCTCCCCATGGCATTTAAGGCGCTTTTGCCAGGAAATTCAGACCAGGCTAAAAAATAATTACGGTCATAGGGGTGTTTATCGCAAAAGATATGCTACCGTACTCAGTTGTAGAGACCACAGGATTAAGATAGGATTTACTTACATATTTATAAAAAATGCAAATAAACGTCAAGTTTCTCCCCCCCAAACATGTTGATAGAGGCATTGTCTTTGGCTTACAAGTATTTCTAATTGTGCTTGTAGTTTAAAGAAATAACTTCAAATTTTCCCTGCTGAACTGAAATTTCACCAAACCATTAACCCAAAACTGATGTTTGCACCAAACTGTGAATTATGTGTACCATTACACCCTTAACATAAAAAAATTGCCTAAGTCTCTTTTCTCTTTCTCATCGAGGAAATAAGACACTACAAAGAAAGAAAGTATTCTTATGCTGTATGAGTGTTTGAAACCTGTGAGAAGTGCCATGTGGGGGATACAGTTCCTTGTCCTTGCGGACCAAATCGTTGTACATCTGCTCATAGGTGACTTTGAAGTCATACACATTGGGCTTGTCCGGTGCTGGACCAGGTAGCTTCACATGGGTCCCAGTGCCAAATGACTGCACATCAAAACCCCTCTTGCTGCACAGGGAATTCAAGAGGGAGAGAAAGAAAGATTGCCAGCATTATTCCTGTACCAGGCTCCTACTCACCCAACTGATCAACAAGACCATGGTTGTGCTCAAAGAAATATCACAATATTTAAATACAATGAACATATTTCTGCAGAGTCAATATAAACTGTGATAGACAACCCTATAACCCATGCATGTTCAAGTGATTTCAAATCTAAAATATTGGCATTAAAATGTGACGCGTCTGTGACTGAATGACTTACCATTAAACAAAGATGAGGATCTTACTTGTACTAAGATTATTTTATTGCTAATCAAAGAGGGGATCCATGAAAATAAAATTACATGATGTATCATTCTGTGTTTCAAAATCAGTTGATAAGTTATGCAACTAAAAAGAAGAAATGGACATTTTAAAACTATTAGCAGTCCGGACTAATATTAAACTGTATAAAATGTACTGTATAGAAAACTGATAGAGCTGTGTGATGCAGTGTTCTCAGCTCCGGATTTTTATTCATCCACATATCTCTACCAACACCTGTTGTCCGACTGGGCATTTAACCTCTTTTACATTTATTGTGAATATTTAATGAGGAACATTTGTCTGGTTTGGCACTTAAAGCTGTGAAAATAAAGCACCAATTTAGACTGTAAACCTATGCATATTATTAACTGATGCGTCATTTATTAGGGCAGCTCACGGACCACCGTGGTCTTTATTACAGACGACAGCCACGATTTTTTCTTTATTGCAATGACGATTCGTTATAAACGTACCGACAATAAAAATTTACGCTTTTGAACTAGTCTGCTCCGTAGCAGTTTAGTCTTGTGGCAAAGAAGGCGGCCCGCCTGGCAGAAATAATATCCGCCAAGACAGGTCCGTCTCCCCCCCATTTCGACTCTCAGCACACTCTTCTCACACACGTGTTCAGCGGTCATGATCATTTTACAACATACTAGACATTTTTCTTACGTTGTGGAACACGTTACAATTTACCTGCTTGTGTCACTGTAAAATAATCCATTACGGGGCGGGGAATCACATATTGCCAGTGAAACGGTCTTCAGTAGCCTATTTAACTGATGTAACATTACTAATGAGGAGGGCCGTTTCCAGCTGGCCTGTAATGACGATATGGGGTTTGTTCCCATGGGTACCACGTCCTACGGGGGGGAGGAAGCAGAGGGACACCCCCTCAAAAGCCCGCCCCCCGGTCCCATTCACGAATTCACAAGTTAAAGCGATTTCATAACAATATACAGTCATGTTGGATATTTTAATATGGAACTCAGTGAAGATCCTATATAACCTATTTCTTATTTTAGATAAATCTCTGAATTTCGTAAGGGCACAGAGGGGCTGGGTGCACACCAGCAATTTTGATTGCCAGTCAGACTCTACCAACTGAGTCACAGAAACAGTTACTTAAATACGCATTTAACCTACCAGTGATATTTTGCCATATCACTTTACTTGCCTTAACAGTGGTACTGTTGCCTAGCCTGTGATTACATCCTTGTAATCCTCATATAACTACATAACCAGCGTTTGCTCGGCTATGGATAACAACATCGCTTTCATTTTGCCTACTTTTTGTGAAATCACTGCTCATATCGACAATCGTTTGTTCAGGGCTCCTGTGCTCATGCACGACGAGGGCTTTAACAAGCTTGGCTTGAGTTATCGGCAACAAGGTGCTGCTGTTGGAAAGGCTTTAGCTTCATGCGGGAATCAACGTTAATTAAAGCCACGCTGATTCAATTAGGCGCAGATTTGTTAGCGAACTTCATGGAATATCTCCCAGAACCACAAAACTGAGAATCCTTTTAATCTTCAGCTGCCGTTGCAGTCATCGTTATATTATATATCGCTTTATTATATCGAAGACTGGACCACAACTAAGAAAACGTTATGTCACAAAATAGTAAGATCCAAGGTTTATTTTCCACGCTACGATGCGCCTTTGTTTGCATATAGCTCATATAACTTAACCAACACCAGCTTACTACAATGGAACTGTCACATAGCATAACTATAAATTTTACCTCGTGTTTACAATGTAAAATCCGAGCTGTTAAAATATTCCCGTTTTCAACACGGAATCACTTACCTCAGTTATTGCACATCAGAAACTAGCTATGAAATGGTTTATGATTAACTACTGGACTACAGGTCATTTTCCATTTATGGCGTCCTGGCCTGCAAACACAGCTTCGTGTTATTTACCTGAGGATGTTATGCGCCTCCATACTGCGATTCTGGTTGCTCGAACACACCACCGCCACGCGCAGCGGGTGACTCGGCATAGCGTTTCCCTCCGACCGCCAACAAAACCGATATCCAAACCCTAAAAGGAGTCCAAAATCACACACATAGTTAACTAACTACTAATACGCACACAACGTGGGACGGCTCTCCTGTGATGGAACACAAATATTCGAAATTACACAAAGTTTCATCAGGTAACGCAGTGTTCTCTCTGTGTGGCTCCCTTAAATATATTTTAAGATGGCGGGACCTTTAACAGATTAACCGAAGTTCACCCAACGTAGGAGACGTTAGTTTACACCGGAAGCGACTAGTTTCAGTATAAGATAAAGTACCTATACCACCTTCATAACGACGTTTTTTTTTTTTGAGGAATGAAAATGTAGTAAAGGGATCGAGCACGCGCGTTAAAGAAATCAGAGTAATTCTGATTGGACGATGACGTCCCGCGCACCTCTGGGACAGGAATTGATAAGTGAGGAAGTTTCACCATAAATGATCACTTTTTATAAGTTGCTGGTAGAGATAAACTGCTAGCTTTGTATTACAATATGTGATTATACTTACGTGCAGTAATGGCTTGTGCCACGGCCGCAGTTGCTGTCGTTATATAATAGATTTACGTAAACATCAGGCAACTGTCAGACTGCAATGATACAACTTTGTCCTGATTCCAGTGTGCAGTAGCACCCCCTTCTGATGGTATTCATGAAAAGGTAATGCTTAGTGCTGTTATTAGTACAGTACTGCATCGGGAGCGATTGAAAAATGAATCGACCCAGCAGAAAATACATGGCCTCACTATTTATTTTGTTCATCGGAACAAATTATCCGCAGACAAGTTGAACAGTTTGAGACACAGACAAAAATGAACACAAGTAAAAATGTAAAGTTTAACTTTCCATATAAGCTACTATAATATACCTTTGGGTACTTTGAATTTTAATTCTAGGTATATTTTCCATCAACATTCTTCTTATTGGCCTCCTTCCTTTATATAGTACAAATTAAACTACCAAAGGTGTAGTTATAAGAGCAAGTAAGAGAAATGTGCGTGTTGTGTAAACAGCAAGTGTAAACAGATCCATCACCTCACTGCGTATGCGAATGTGCTAGCGCAGCCCCAAGAAAAACAAACAGGCAAAAATTTCTTCAGGATATTGAAGAATGCTTCCTGGTTATGGATGTAGCAAAACAGTGAGATACATTCACTTTAATAAACTGACTGACATGATATTGAAAGTGTGCATGTGTGTGTGGTGGGTCTGTCTGGGCAAAAGTCCAGGGCCGATATTTAATCCCAGTCCAGCTCTGCATCTATCCGATTCACATGCAATTCTGTTCTCTTGGAGCACCTACAGCCCTGGAAGAAAATTAAGAGATCACAGCATAGTTTTTTGTTTCACTCATTTCTGAATTTAAGGGTGTGTGTCTGTGAATAATGTAATTTCATTTGCAAACTGCAGCCTGGTTCTCCTCTGTTTAGAAAGACAGACAGAGAGACAGACAGACAGATAGATACTTTATTAATACCGAAAGAAACTACTCATTAATGGAGGGCTTCTTTCTTGATTTATAGGACCTGCTTCTAGGAGCCTCATATGAACTGACCTAGCAGTGCACCTCACACCTGCACTTAATGTTTCCCATTCCTTTTGAAGGTCACTTGATGTCATCCTCTAATTCATGAAATCTCCGGCATTACAAAGTTGCTTCTGGCCTTTATCTGGCTGGTTATTGGTCGTTCCCAGGGTCTTCTGGTTCACCTTGTTCCTGTGTACTGCTGTCTTAGAAATGATGTGGCCTGCTATTTAGCCGTCTACCAGCAGAACCAGGGTTAAACCAGGATTTTAAAATGCTAATCTTTTTTTTTTCTTATGGAGTGGTAATTTAATTTTTTCCTACAGCTGTGTATCTGCTGGCTCCTCACCCTAATAAGCGCTACTGGGAGTTCTTCCAGCCTGCTGATTTTTATGGTGCACCTGGATTATTGTTGTTAGGGTGAATCAGTAAGGGATCATTATTTTCTCGCTTCTGGACGGCAGTTTGAATTATTCCCCACATTTACACCAGCTTAATTATTAAACAACCTAAGTAATTCAATAACAGCTTGGCATATACAGAGGGACAGCAGCCCTCACGAACAGGTCCACCTTCCTCGCGCCCGACTACTTCCGCCTACGAAACTGACACGACGTCACACGCCGACCTACGAACCCCCACACAGGAAAAAGTGACAGACTAGTAGACGGTTTCGGTAAGAATTTGATAATATTATGCATATGTTATGTAAGCTATACCATTGTTTAGTTTTGACCGAAGAAATCATTGGCTAAGCTGTTAAGGTAGCAGACATCGGAAGTGATCGATGTCGGCATTCTAATACTCATATAATCAGACGGAAAGCTAACTTGCTAACTAGCTAGCTAGCTTGATTTATGTGTTTCCTAATTATTCAAGCATTTTTTATTTTACCCGGAACCAAGGATATTTTAGTAGTGTACATTTAAAAGCTGTCATGAGGGTATGAGATACAGTTTATTATTTGGTTGTAAGAATGTCTGATGACATTAAATGATATGTTAATACCTGATGGCGTTTGAGCCGGGATACAGTACCGACAGGATTTTTTGTGCAGCTAAAACTTATCGAGCTCCAAAGCCAGCTGGTAAGGTAAACTAGTAATGATCCGGGGTTATGTGAGTAAATTATTCAGACAAATACGGGAGTACGATGTATACTTAATCCAATTTAGTAAATCAAAATAAAAAAGCGACTGTAATTATAATAGCGTATTAAAACCTAAACCTTCAGACGAACTTGATGTTTCATGTCTAACTTGCTAGTTAGCGAGCAGTCAGTTCACACTGACCCCGTAAAGCTGCCACGTAAATGTGACGTGCGATAATATCCATTTATTTTCTGCCGGTGTGCAACTAAGCAGACAAGTAAATTAGCTTCTTTCATCACTTAAAACATTATTTTTAAACATTCAATCAAGATGAATCTTGGTATATGACAACTGATCTCGCTAGTCCTCTCGAATCGTCCCCTGGGCATTTTGGGTGTTTGACATAATTATGTTATGATTTTTATTGTTTATCATGCTGTTGTCATGTATAACGGGTCATTTAATATATGGCATTTTCTCCATCCATTGTGGTAGTTGAATTAGTCTCCTGTTGTTTGTGTAATTAAATAATTTCTAACAGTTTCTTGAACAAAGCAAGATTCTGGTTGCTTTAAGCAGGTTATCTTTATACATAATGGTTTGTTCCAGGAGAGGATAAGATAAAAAAAAAAACAAGTTTTAGGAAACAAAGATCAGATATCTACATAGCAAAGAGATTTTTGTAAACTCAGCAGTTTTGGCAGAAAACTGAAAGCACAGAATACAGAAACGGACAAGACGCATGTATACACACACACAAAGAATGTACAATTTTTTACATAAAACTTGATAGTTTTGATATTTCTTTATGCAAACATTTGGCCTCTTTCATGTTCATGTAGGTAGTGAGGTAATGGTTATGTTTTAGTATGAGTGCGTTTTAAGTATGTTTTTCCTCTGAGATCTGCCTCAGTCCTATAAGATCCTTTGTTTTTCTTTTTCAAATGTATATCCATAAGATTCTTTAAATGGAGTAACTTGTTTTTTTCTTATTGTAGCTATGTGAGCTGGAAGTTCATGTTTAATTTGCCAAACAAGTGATGAAAATCTGTTCATTTAGGTGGTGTGAGAATGGTGATTTTTTTAGTGCAAATACAGTGTAAGTGTTTTTTTTCTGAGGTTTTCCCCATTCTTTTTTGAAACTATGAATGTTTATTGGTTGTTCAAAGCTCTAATTTAAAACCTCTTCCCACAGATGAATTACAGTGAGAAACAGGTTGGAGGAAGATCCCTGTTGGAGCTGCCTGTGATATACTGCACAGGGTTTGATCAACACAGTCTGAGTTTACCCAGCAGTGAGCATTTGTGTGTGTGAGTGCCTGAGAGCACTTGCTCTGGGGTGGGGGTTGCGGGCAGGGAGGGCTGGACGACGGTACCCCCATGTCGACCCGCAGCTGCCCAGCCAGTGATGTGGACTGTAGCGTCTCTGAGGAGAGCCGCCCCTTTGGTGATGTGGAGCTGACTGAAATGGGGCCTCTGCTTGAAGAGGTAATGTGTCTGTGTTCCAAGGCAGTGGTTGTCAAGGTGCCTCTACATGAAATGTGTGTGTTTCACAGAGTAAAATGCAAAAAATTTTGCAGGGTAAATGGGTGGCTTGGGGTGTACAGGGCACAGCTAGTGGCTTCCACCCTTTGTGAGTGTTACTCTGTCTGGAGTTGAACTGATGTCCAATGAAGGTCTTGCATTTAATATTATATGTGTCTGAAACTTCATTAATATACCAGTGACCACCTTGAGGAAAAATGAAAAACGTGAGGATGTTTATGTCACCAGGGGTCCACAGAACAAGCAGGCCCCTCAACCTTTCATGACACGGAGGATGAGGAGGATGAAGACAGCGTACGGGTGATTACATTGCCTCTGCAGGCCCATCATGCCATGGAGAAGATGGAGGAGTTTGTGCACAAGGTCAACTCACCACCAGTAGTTTGGGCTTTTTTGTTAATGGCAGCTGAGGGGTCACTCGGTTACACTGGTTTCTTCATCCCGCATTTGTGACAGGTTTGGGAGGGCCGCTGGAGGGTCATCCCATACCACCTGCTGCCCGAGTGGCTGAAAGACAACGACTACCTTCTGCACGGACACCGGCCACCCATGCCCTCCTTCCGTGCCTGCTTTGGGAGCATCTTCAGGATCCACACAGAGACAGGAAACATCTGGACGCACCTCCTGGGTCAGCAGATAACTCCCCCTTATGCCAGTGGTTCTCAATCGTTTTCTGTCATGCCCCTCTTTGTAAGCAGTTGACCCTTCCCTTAACTATACATCATAGCAACTACTATACTGTTATTACATAGAATTTACATTGTATAATTACAGTTTTGTAATCTAGGCATGATTTAAAGCATTTAACCAGTTGGGAATAAGTGTATATGCAAAGTAGATAGGCACTGAGCATATGCGGTTTTGGAGTATTGCAGTGGGTTGTGGAAACAAGATGCCATAGCACTGTATATAAATATTTGTATATGCATATTTCTTTAACCACAACTACAGTAATCATTATTAACCCCACTGTTATTAGCACCTCTCATACATTCAGTTTTAAATCTGAAATTGCAATAATTGCATTGAGGTTAGCTGAAAAGTGATTGCGTTAAAATGCCCTATGAGCTTTAAATGAATATTTGTTTGAATCTAGAATTAAGATAGTATGCCCTGGTAAGTGGATCTGTGTGATGAGGTCTGCGTACACAGTTTGAATTTGTCTTGGTGTCCCTGTGTTCTAGGGCTGATCCTCTTCCTGTGTTTGGGCACTCTCACCATGTTGCGGCCCAACATGTCCTTCACGGCCCCGCTGCAGGAGAAGGTGGTGTTTGGGATGTTTTTCTTGGGTGCTGTGCTCTGTCTCAGCTTTTCCTGGCTCTTCCACACAGTCTACTGCCACTCTGAGAAAGTGTCCCGCACCTTCTCCAAGTACGTCTCCAGTCTCCCTCAGGCATTCTGTTACTCTACATAAATGGATATGGATGGAAGGATCGTGTAATGCAGGCACGTGTGTGTGTGTGGGGGGGGTTTGACGCAGGGCTGGGTGATATGATGATAGTCCTGGTAATCAATGTTATTAGACAGCTAACTTGGTTAGTAAGTTATCACCATTGTCGGGGAGGTAGGCTCAGGCTGAACACCAAGCACGATAACAGAAGAACTTGTGATTTGACCAAGCATACGTTTTCAACAGAGTTTAAAAAGAAAAAAGATAGCTGTTACAGTGCAGCGTTTCACAAGCATTGTCCATTGCCATAATAGTGTATTATCTATTCTTAAGTTAAGTTGGGAAGTTCGGGATTGTCACATCAGAACTATTGACAATTGGGTGTGCAGACCATCCCGTACTGAAAAATAAAATGCTGTGTCCTATAATGATCCATGAAAATACACAATTTGTCCTGTATTTTCCTATTCATTTCCATGGAACCCCTAATGGGACAGGGAAGAAAAAAAAATGAATGGAAGAAAGAAAAAATAGCAAGGTGTTTTCCAAGATCTCACTAAGCAATAGGCCATGGGGGACAGTGCATACCATTTAACTTTCAGATTATGTATTTTTATATGTATTTATTAATAATATTTAAGTTAAAATTTTAATTACCTGGTAAAAATCTGTATTTTAACTTTAGAATCAATTCTCAAAATGAAAACATTCAGATTGAAAGAATTGACATTTCAGTGTCGATTCACACATCCCCAATTGATATCCTTCTTTAAGCGCAAATAGTGGAGTGTACTCCAGAAAGTGGGTTTGGGTTTACACCTTAACTCCGACAGCATGGTAAATTTAGTTTTAGATTCGAAATTTAGTTTTCCAGCTGTAATGTCTTTCAGCAAAAGCAAGCAACACCCTTTGGTTTTCCAGATCTCTTTACTGGGAAATTTTAATACATTTTTGACCGTTTGCAAAAGCACTTCACATTAAATAGCTGTCATTCATTTATAGTTACCAGTGATGAATGGATACAGTGGAATTATTAATAAATACATATAAAAATACATAATCTGAAAGTTAAATGGGGTACATTGTCCCCATAGTGCCATGCTTAAAGACCACTTTACCAGACATGTCTGTCATTTAGTTTTATAATTATTAATCTAGTTGCACTTTGTACAGACACAGTCCAGCTATTTATAGTAACACAAAAGTATTACGAGATCTTGCAACAGGACTTGTATTTTTTATTTTTTTTCTCTTCCTGTGTCCCTTTAGGGGCTCCCCCATCCCATGCTTGACAATCTGTATTATGCATTCTCTGCACATCTAAAAAAAATAATGCCTAAATTAATGTAGAGCTTTGACTGTTTATGTAAAACAATTAATGCATGCTTTTTTTTTAAAAAAAAGGGGGGTTGGACAGTACTTCATTCCAGCCATACTGAGCCCAACCCCCCCCCCCCTATTTTCTTACACAGTTTTTTAGCTGACTTGGTCTCAGGTCAGTGATATGTTGTCTGAGTTTGTAAAGATGAAAAAATACACTACAAACTGGCTGTGGGTCCATACAGTCTGGATAAAAGAAAGTGACACACAGTGGCTTCACATAGACTTGTGGTTCACAGAATAGCGGTTTTGTAACACTTTGGTTTTATGTGGATAAAAGTCTGAAAGGTCTGAATTCTCGCTTGTTCCGGTGCCTCCTAGGCTGGACTACTCGGGCATTGCCCTCCTGATCATGGGCTCCTTTGTGCCCTGGCTCTACTATTCCTTCTACTGCTCCCCACAACCACGCCTCATCTACCTCTCTGTGGTGTGCATGCTGGGAATTGCTGCCATCATCGTCGCTCAGTGGGATCGCTTCGCCACACCCCGCCATCGGCCCACTCGTGCAGGTGATCAGCAGCCGGCACTCTTATCAGACAACGTGGCTCCACATAGTTTCATACTTAATGTCCTGCTTTCTTTATTACATTTTTATTAAGCATTTCGTTTAAGAACCAGTTAATACTCAGGTGTATGATTATGTGCGACCCCAGCGGGATCCTGCAGTATTGGCCAAGACCATTCTTCTTTACTCTAATGCAGTGTTTCCCAGTCCCATCCCTGGTTGGGATGTGGGAGAAAGCAAAGATGTGGATTGTCTGGGGGTCCCCAAGGACTGGGTTGGGAAACACGGCTCTAATGGTTGTAGCATATATGACGGCTATTTGCCTTTGTTCTTCTCAATCACAGGTGTCTTCATGGGTCTGGGACTGAGTGGGATTGTACCCACAATGCACTTCACCATCGCGGAAGGCTTTGTCAAAGCCACCACAGTGGGCCAGATGGGCTGGTTCTACCTGATGGGTGCCATGTACATCACAGGCGCTGGGCTCTACGCAGCTCGTATCCCTGAGCGTTTCTTCCCCGGCAAATGCGACATCTGGGTAAGCCTGCCAAGGCTCTCCAGCTTCCCCTGTGTTTCTCACTGACGGCAGCTCGCACCTTCCTCACTCACTTGGCCTTTTCTCTGCCGTACAGTTCCAGTCACACCAGATCTTCCACGTTCTAGTGGTGGCAGCTGCCTTCATCCACTTCTATGGGATATCCAATCTGCAGGAATTTCGCTATGGGCTGGAAGGAGGATGCACAGATGACTCTCTGCTCTGAATGATGCCTCATCCCCTCCCACAATCTCCCCTTTCAGTGAAGAAGGCCCTGGTCCTTTACCAAGTGCCTCTCAGGTTATGTTATTAACATTACTCCTCCCTTACTTCTTCCTACTGTGGCATTTTGATGACCAACATTTTGGGCTGATTTGATCTGCCCTTCCAAGCACTCTGGTTTTGGTCCATAATGGTGGTGGGTTATCTTACTGCTGCTGGGTAGAAACCAGACAGGGAGTGGGAGGACATAGGGAGGAGGGTGTTGCAGTGCTGCTTCAGCACTGCATGTTCCATCTTTGTTCTTAGTCCTGAGGGAGTTGCTTTGGTGGGCACTCATGTCTATCATGGGAAAATATAAGTACTGAGGAGCTGCATAAGTAAGTACTTAGGACTTACGCAGCACAGAGCAAGTATGAAAAACAGAATCCATGACCAGGGACCGAAGGTAGCAGATGAGTACTGCTCAGCTCTCATTCCTGCAGCCTGTAGTATTGCAGGAGCTTGTTAAAGTAAATTCTATCCTCTCTTTTTTTTTTTTTTTTTTTAACTGATTTAGACTGTTTCACTAAAAGTTCTCACTTGGTAAATAACTTAATAAAGCCACTGCTGTTTCCTGCATGAATTATCTGAAGAAGCTGGCAGTCTTCTGCTCTATGCTTTGAAGTTCCTATAGTATGTGGCCTTACAGGAATGAGAGTTGAGTAGCCGTTTGGTACACACTGTCTCTGAGAAAAGGTCCAGGAGCTCGGGTGCCATTCTTGGCTTGGACTTGCTGTTCCTCATTACAAATCTTCGTGGCAAGCTCATGTAGAGTTAGGAACCAGTCTGTCACATGAGTCTCAGTAGTTTGTGACAGCCTCAGTGGTCACAGGTAAGTTTTTAATGACTAAACTGAGTGGAACGATAGCACTCAAGGTGACTAAGTAGCATCAAACAATAAACTCAGTCAAAGTAAATGTGAAACTCTTGAAATTAGCATTGTTTATAGCCACATAGAGGGGGTTACACTTATTACAGTGAACAAGTACTGCTGAACATAAAAGTGAACATATTACACTTAAAATATGTTCATGCAATAATTGTCAGGTGTGATTTTAATGGTGTTAGGCACACTTAAATGTGTTGAAATATTTGACAGATTTCAATGGCTGGAATTGTGGGTGCAGGGTCATTGCATTCCCTACCCTTGCTCTATCGGTAGTTGTATTTAAGAAAGCACCTCTGCTGAAAATAGCAAAATCCGCAGTATCGGAGGCTTATCATTCACCTTTGTTTAATGTTGAATCTGCTGTAATTGTGTAAAGAGCACACCACTATAAATGTATCCATTCCAGGACATTGTTTTGTAATAGATTTTCTCACGCATACAGTTAGAATTTTCGCTGAACGGTAATGTGAGACATCGCAATTTCAGTATGGAGCTACACACCTTGCTACTCATCTAACGTTTGTGCATAGTAAATAGAAATGTTGATTTAGTGAAGCTAACTGTAAAATACAATTGAAAATGTATACCGTATATAATTTAAAAGTATTTAAGAAGATCTAAATTTAGTACTCCTGTGCCTTATGCCAATGAAAATAAAGTATGTTGTTGGGGAGGGGGACACTTTAATGGCCTGATTAAGTGATAATGGCAGAAGATTCTGGTTTCAGAATTAATAAAGTAGGTCAACCTTAGCTCTTTGGAGGAAATGTTTCTATTTTATGATTTTAATGCTTTATACCCAAAAATAATAGCCGATTGAGATGACTGAAACCAGTGGTTGAAGTGGAGAAAAACAGGTGCTGGACCTCCCCTTGTTATTCAGCACCAGCAGATACTGAAAGGTGCCAGTACTTTGAAAAGAAAAACGAAGAGGCGCGAGTACTGCGTACCGGCGAGTACGGGCCCACTTCAAGCACTGACTGAAACACAAGCTTTCCAACTGCTGTAAACTGAAATTTTAGGATTGTTAACAATGACTCGATTGTGTGTGCGCACGCACATAACTTTGTGCTCGGTTTTTCGTTGTCGATCAATGAACAACTGAAATACGTTGTCCACATAAGTGTAAACTGTTACATTAAATATTTAACAATAGCAAAACAAGGAGCTGTTTCTTTTTTATAGCAAAATCTTAAGTTTCTCCGTTTCATTTAGAAAGCACCGAAGAACATGTTTAATACACAATAGGCGATGGAGCGTGGTGATCGAGCATTTAAGCAATGTGGTAATTTTTCTAGTTTTTTTTTTTTTTTTTCTCCATCGCATTGCGTGGGGGGGATGAGCGTTCACGCGCCCCGGAGCGCGCCGAGTATGACGTAGCTGTATTGGTGTTTGCGCGTGAGAACGTTTTCCTCTGTGGGTGTAAGAGGCAGATCCAGTCCGGAATGCTCGAATTACACATATAACACACTGAATGTATTTTCGAAAAATAAAACAAAAAAACGCGTAGGTTCGCCTTAGTTTGTGGTCATTTTCAGTGAAAACGTAACCTTAATCTGGTACAGGCCGCCGGGAGAACGTACCAGCATTCGGAGTGGTGGTCTCGACGGAGAATGAAGCACAATCATCGGCTTCTGTAACTGCAAAATTCCGGACGTCTTGATTACTGCAGTTTGTATGTAAATAAACATTTCGAAACTTCCGAATTAGATGTCAAATTAAATCGCTTTTTTTGCGGCAGTCTCGAAAGCCATTTACGTGCATGGGGTTCGTAACTAGCTTGCTAAGTGTTTGCTAGCCCGACAGCTGTGTTGTGAACTGTAGGTACCTAGTTTTAGGTAGCTAATAATATTACTGGGGTGCGACCTTATCGGTGAACAAACGTAATTTGTCGAATTTCTAGTGTCGTATCTTTCCTTTTGTGTTATGCCATCTATATATTGAGTATC
This sequence comes from Mormyrops boulengeri, assembly GCA_026781065.1. NCBI lineage: Eukaryota > Metazoa > Chordata > Actinopteri > Osteoglossiformes > Mormyridae > Mormyrops > Mormyrops boulengeri. Next base: position 4,387,171 of record JAODLD010000044.1, on the reverse strand, counting down.
TGGATAGCTAGCTAGCTAGGTGCGCTTCGCGAATCATCATCGAAGGTTTCGTTGAGTTTCATTTTAAAACTGCTTTAGACATGTACGTTTGTTGATATGGGGTTACATAGACATGTAGTTAAATTTTATTGACATGAAATCGCCGCCGTCATAAATGTGGTTGATTATTTGTGGTTGTCAATATTGTACACATGCATGACATGAATACCTGTTATAGCCGTGTTATACAAAAATATAAATCGGGTGTCTAAGGTTGAAGGACTGTAAATGGCCTGTTACATGCGAGCTCAGAGTATCCTGCTGTATGGCTTATGTGTGAGGCTGAATCACCGTCGACACCTTCACCGCACCGAAGTCTGCGCTTATCATGCTTACTGAGGTCATCGAAGAAAACGATGCTAACTTGAATACTAATCTGTCTCAGTGACATTCAGAATGGCCAAGCTGCTGAGAGAAAGATAAAGCTTTTCATTTTTGTCGCTAAAGGTAATACCTGCGTAGTCGCATATTGCATATTCGCTTATCTATATATGGCCGCTTAAAACTTGGTTAGTATTGAATTTTGCATTAAATATGATGTTTTTAGAAGAGCTCGCAGAACTGACACTAATCCACAATTGTGGTTGAAGGTTCATAGGTGATATTCATATACCTAAATAAATGGGCGGGATCAGTACTCCTCTTTCATAAGGACTTCTCCTACCTGTCTCTTTATATTAAATAAGAAATACAATATTTTTAAAATAATGACACACTTTAAGAATCTTACATACTTTAGTGATTGAGTAGTTTGAGCTTCATAGATCCATGAACTGTCATTTTATGGCATTTCTGGTTAAATGTCAATTTTTGCTGAAAGTCCGTAGTTGGCCTTAGTAGACCCAAATGAACAGACAGGACCAGTATTTTTGCTCCACACAGATTTCTCTTCCCTGTCTCTCCATGGCCTTTTGTGGGGCATTAGCTCAGGCCCCGAGGTCAGGTTCCCTGGGCTCCCTTCCCCACACCAGCATGGCCCCCAAAGATATCATGACGAACTCCCACGCCAAGTCCATCCTGAATGCCATGAATGCCCTGCGCAAGAGCAACACCCTCTGTGACATCACGCTGAGGGTGGAGAACACAGACTTTCCTGCCCATCGCATTGTCCTGGCTGCCTGCAGCGACTACTTCTGTGCCATGTTCACCAGTGAGGTAAAAGTGTCTGCCATTGGTCCCTCCTCCTCATACCAACCTCTATAGAACCAACATGGCCTCAGCCATCCTGCACTAAACAGGGTCTGGCCTTGGTTAAAGCTGATTGATCCACTTGTGCCCACATTTCCGACAGCATCTGGCCCCAAAGACTGGGAAATCTTACTGCTGGCACCCTGCATGCTGATTAGCAGATAATTGACATTTGAAATTCTTTTTTGTTCCTCTTTTGGCTTAAAAAAAGTTGCCCCTTGTTGGACCTCCTAACCATGTCAGCCTAGGGCCCCCAGAGAAGTTAATTTGTCTCTGTCTGCCATCCCATGGTATTATAGTAATGTGTTTATCAGTCTCATATTTTACAATAAGATGTTTTTTATATAACACTAAAATTTAATCCAGTGATTTAGGAACTTGTGACTTGGGACCTCTGCAGGGCTGTTTGGGTCAGCAGTTACTGAAAATGTGTTGGGTGGACATCCTGAGAAAATTAGACTATTAAGCTTCAGAGAAAATCCACTTTTAGATCACTGCTTATACTTCTAACAGTGGGGAGCTGTATAGAACTGCCGCAGAAGTCAGAGGTCAATAATCAGAAACAGTGAGTGTGACTAATTTCGTGATATAGTGGTGAGATGAGTTGGAGGGAACTATAAATATTAACTATGGGGTAAAGATGTGATGTTTCAGTGTTACCAGTAGATGGAGCAATCAATGATGAACCCCTTTTTTGTGTTTTTTTTGAATACTTACTGTACATTGAACAGCAATATTGACCTTGTGGTGACCTTTCTATTTCATTCCAAAGCACCTAATGCCAAAGGAGGTGCATGAAGAAAATGATAGTGACCAAAATGGCAATGGGTTGTAATTGGGTTGCAATGTTAAATTGCTTAATAGATACTTTTCACTACAGATTTAATTTTTTTACATTTTAAAATATATTTACATTTTCAAATTAAAACATTACTATTTTTACACTTAATACATTTAAACACAGTTTACTTTACAATTGCTTGTTCAGCCAAATCCCATACAAATAACAAGAAACAACGTACCTAGAAAAAAATATATAAATAATCATTCTGAAGTGTAGTGAAAACATGGCCTTTGTAAATGGCTCAGGCTTGAATTAGCTTTGGTTCTTTGCAGCTTTCGGAGAAAGGGAAGTCCTTCGTAGATATCCAGGGGTTGACAGCTTCTACTATGGAGATCCTACTGGACTTTGTTTATACGGAGACAGTTCTAGTGACTGTGGAGAACGTGCAGGAGCTGCTTCCAGCTGCCTGTTTACTGCAGCTGAAAGGTAACTCTAGAACCCACAGTGAAGCTCCCTTCTTTCCATAGAAGAGCTTAACTGTGTTGGTTCTGATTTTTTCCTCTGTATATTTTAAGATAACCGCCCTCAATGTGACTAAATCAATAAATAGGCAGTACCCAAAAAAACAGTCCTGTGATAGCATCTCTGTTCTCTTTCCTGTACAGTGTTCCACTTTTTTGCCTACCTGATTATCATAAACACCCAACTTCTTATTTTTTCTTGTCTTTTGTTCTGTTTTTTAGTATTTATTACATACGTGTATGTAGTAGGTGAATGCTGGAATTTCCCAAATTACTGCTTGCCACAGTTCTCCTATGGCAGCTCAGTTTTCATTTGGCTTCAAAATAAGGGTTTAGATATTAGGGTTTTTGTGAGATTCCTTAGTTAAGATGGACCAGTATTTACTGTATGTGATTATGCCTGTGCAATTAAATGGTATATAAATAGATGAATTTTTTGTGGCAGCTGTAGCAACCATCTGACTTGTTTTGGCAGACCGCTGAAAGGCATATGTGTGCACATGTATGCCTGTCTCTGAATATGTGTGCATGGGTCTTTTTATGAATCTGTGCTCATCCGTGTGTGTGCATTTCCTCAGGGGTGAAGCGAGCTTGCTGTGATTTTCTGGAAAGCCAGCTGGACCCATCCAACTGCCTGGGCATCCGTGATTTTGCAGAAACACACAACTGCCTGGACCTGATGCAGGCTGCCGAGCTCTTCTCCCAGAAGCACTTTGCAGAGGTAGTTCAACATGAGGAATTCATGCTGCTCAGCCAGGAGGAAGTGGAGAAGCTCATCAAGTGTGATGAGATCCAGGTACTGCTCCCACACCCAATCCACCCCATGGGAGACATGAATCTCTGCAGGACAGAGTAGTAGGCTTGTCAAAAGGTGGGCGTCTCAAAAGGTCATTTCTATTGGCTGTAAATGATGTCAGTAAACAATATTTCAGAAAGAGACCAGATATTCACCAGACATATAGGTCAGACAAAGACTATGATTAATAGGCATCTATAATTAAATGCTCTTTTCATATTTCTTCATGTAGCGTAAGACATTTTATATGCTTGTTTACACTTCCATACTTTCAAAAAGCACGAAGGAAAATGCATATGTAGTTCCACCCACTTCGCCACACTTTATTCCTTTTGACACTCCCACTAACCTTTTGAAATGCCATCAGCCTGCAGACACCTATACCTGCTCCATGAGGATAACCACCCTGTTCACCACAGTCCTAAGATAAGCAGTAAATAGAGGACACGAAGTGTAGCCGAGTCTCAGCCTGCATGCACAGCACCCACCTACCAGGTGTATTTGTTTTCATTTTCTTTCTGCAGTTGGGTTGGAGTGAAAAATGAATCCAAATCATTTTCAGATAGGGGGTGTGCTTAAGCCTTCTGTATTCTCAGAATGCTAAGGTAGCAAAGGATCTAACCAAATTATTATGAATGTATAAGTAAGGCTTTCAACAAGGACACTTATTGTGGTATTTGTGCTTGTTTTATGCTTTTTATGCTTCTTTAGATAAAGTGTGTCAGTTATTCAGCATCCGGATGAAGGTGGTCATATAGATGATCATTACAATTATTTTTAGCCAGATAAATAAAACTTCTTAATTAAAAAGAACAGCTGTAAAAAACTTTTAAGCAGCAAATTTAAGATATTTTTTTAAGAACAATGGGACTCATTCACCAATATCATCCAGTCTTTTCTTAAATTTGTTCTCTAGAAATGTCCTAAGAAGGTCCTAAGAAAAGTCTACGTCAGATTCATTACGTGTTCATAAACCACCTAATTGTTCACTAATGTGTTCTTATTATGATGAATCCCATTGTTCCCGTAAATTGAAAGCATGTGACAATTGTTCCTAATTATGATAGGTAAACGCCCCACCAATCCCCGTAAATGGGTATGAGACTGCAGCGCTGTGTGCACATACAGAAATCGAGCACAGAAACTAAGATGAAAAGTTAATAGAGCAGTCAACAAATTGAACATCTAAAGATCCAAGCGTAAGAAAACCTCCAGGAAGTGAACAGCAGAGGAGCTGGCATGTTTGTTAGTCAGCAGTGGATATAAAATAACACAAATAACATGCATGGGATGCTATTACTCATTCAGTAATAATCATTAAAACAATTATTAATTATTATAAGTGGCCATTCTAATGTAGTAATTAAGAACAGTTATTATTTTAAAATGTTTGTTTATTAAATAATGTATCCCCCATGAAGGTGAAAATTCCCAAATAATACCAAGGCATCCCTCAACCCATAACGATCTGCTAGCCTGCACGACAACATAAAACATCTATAACCAATTTATAAACCCACAGTACTGTATTGTACACTTTCTATGTCAAATTGCTTTGTCATTTCCTGTCTAGACCATTTTATATGATGTATAAACCAGTTATGCCCCTGTATGTACAAAGTTACTACTGTACGCACTAGGAGCACTACGTTTTGGACCCATTATTAAAAATGCTAAATTAACAGCACTGAAAAGTTTCAAAGTTACTGCGAGAAACGTGAAATTCCACAGTTATGAAGACTGCTAACGTGAGGCTGATTACTGAGATCAAAATGCACGCCGTACCCAAGTTGAGACTTTTAATATTAAAGATACAGTATGCCCTTACACTAATAAATATTACTTATAACTATTTGTATATTTTTGTATATCATTTTATGCGATCCAGACTATTTTCAGTATTGTTCAGTATTTGTCTTATGTGAGAACTACATCCTTCGTAATAACCTGGGACACTGTATTTTGTGTTTGTTTCAGAATATATAAAAACTTTTGCTGATATCTGATATTGTTCACTTTGATTTACATGCACATTAAAAAGCATTGTTCACAATTTTTAGAATAAAGCAAAGTAGCATCTACATGATACTTAGGAATGCATTGTATGAGGAGGGGAATTTAAAAAAAGACCGTGTCAAGATGACATGTTTCAAGAACAGATGAAGACCTTAGATTCTAGGAAACTTGCTGAATGGATTGTGACTTGATGGTATCATTACCTAGATCTCCATGTCGTCTTTCAGCTTGTTAGAGATTTCTTTCACAAAGCCACATGCTCCCCACCTGTGCCGCCAGCAAAAACGGCAGGGGGGCTGTAATTGTAACATTTATTGGTTAAAATTATGCTGGCAAATTCATTCTTGCTGATTTCAGAGAGTATTTTGAAGCACGTAAATTATGGGAGGCAGTATTATGAAAACAACATCTAGAACTAAAACCCTTCTGTGTGTAAAATCCAGTAGGACTAGTGTGTAAAACTAGTTGTGATAAAGTCTGATGCCAGGGCAGCTAGGTTAATGGGACAGCATGGCAAAGGTTATTTATTTGTTTGTTTTTGCATTTCCCTTTTTTAGGAATTTATTGGGGGGTTGAACTGCATGGCGCAAAATTTTTATAGTTAACCAAAAATGCTGTTCTGGCAAGAAAGAAAAGAGAAGCTATGGCAAACTCTGCACACACAAGCAAATGATGTTAATATGTAGGCATACTGGCGAGCAGGCAACCATGACAGGTCACTAGAAGTAGATGGCAGCCCCGAACCTCCTCACCCAGCATTCTCACACTGGGTAGAGGACATGGGTGCTTATATGACATGAAAAGCTACCAATGGCATAATTTCTTTGAAAAGGAAAACTATGTTCTATACAAATGAGCTTTTGGTCATTGGCAAGTTATCGTCGATTACCAATAACCAATACTATATCTGGCAAGGAACCCAGTATCAGCGTCTGACAGTGACTAAGCAGCAGATATCACTTTTGTCTGGGATGCAGGCTTAGGCTACACACAAAGCAAGATAAAATTTTATGATTTGGCCTGCATTTTCAATGCAGTTGATAAAAAAAAAAAAAACACATTGCTATTTTTTTGTAACTCTTCGTATGGCACACGGGCTTATTGTGGCCACTGGTATATCGAGAACGTAATGCTTTTTGAGGTGGGATGTGAAAAGTTTGCGAACCACAGTTTTAGATGATTTAACAAGTTTTAAAGTCATAATTAAATCCAGCCCCCTGATCATCAAAAAAACGATGGTCAGCACTGCTAATCGGCACCACCCAGTCGCCGGTGTGTTTCATCTCCCAACAACTGGACTTTTGCTGTACACAAACACTACAGGGTTAGCCTGATTACCCTTATGTTGTATAAAATGATATCTACTCGACTGTGTTTTGGAGGCTAACATGAGATTCTGCATGATATTGCATGATTTTTTTTTTTGGAATCTGTGGAATGTAAGCATATAAAATGTACTGTACTTGTTACCTTTTGTGTATAGTTATTCCATAAAGGTTAAAAATATTTAAAGCTCTATAGCACCTATTGGCTCTAAAAGATGCTTTACAAAACTTAGAAAACATAATATAATGTGACGGATGTTTCTTGCATTATGCCATTTGTCTATATTGTTGCATATCCTTTTTGTTTTGAGTTGTTAGTATCTGCTGTGATAAGCCATGATCCCAGCAGAGACAGGGTGTGTTTTTTGATGTGTGTGGGGGATCATGCAGGTGGACTCTGAGGAGCCCGTGTTTGAAGCTGTGCTGAACTGGGTGAAGCACAAGCGGAAGGAGAGGGAGCCCTTCTTGCCTGACATGCTGGAGCATGTGCGCATGCCCCTGCTCACACCTCGCTACATCACAGACGTCATTGATGCAGAGGTGAGCTCTTCTGGACCATCTCTGCAGTGGGACTTCCTGCAGTGTAAGGGGATGATTAAGCAGTATCCGACCCAGGGTCAGAGCCGATACATGCTTTTGGTATGTTTAGTATTAGCTGTTCTTGGGAAAGAGAATTAGAAATTCTAAATTTCTTTCCACAACCGTTACAGTGATTGATAGAAGAGTGCTTTAAATCAGTCAGAGCACCACTGTGTACTGAATTTTGATTCCAACCACCTACTGAATAGGTTGTTCAATATTACCTACATGTTGCAATCTCAACAGGCATAAGCTATACTATGAGTAGTATGTCTCTTTGGAGCCTTTGCACTTTTATTGTTTTTTTTAATTACTATTGTTTTCAGCCCCTAATCCGATGCAGCCTTCCTTGTCGAGACCTTGTGGATGAAGCCAAGAAGTTTCATTTGAGGCCAGAATTAAGGAGTGAAATGCAAGGACCTCGGACTCAAGCACGGCTAGGTATATTCTAATACAGCAGGGGTATCTTCCCCAGAAAATAGACAATGATGGAGCTAATGTACAGTGTTTTGGCAGTGGTGTACTTGGGAAAATTCTTGTAGTATTGGACAAGAAAGTCAACCTGCACCTAGTGTAATAAGAAGTGAATTAGTTGTGTAGGACACTTTGCAGTAGAGTATATCATGAGCAGAATACCATGGTTTCAGGAGCAAAAGAAGTTCTTCTGGTGATTGGAGGATTCGGCAGCCAGCAGTCACCTATAGATGTTGTGGAAAAATACGACCCCAAGACACAGGAATGGAGCTTTCTTCCAGTATGTGAAGTTTAACAACTCCCAACCCGGTAACCATACCTCAAAATTGCACATTCCTGTTAATGTACAAAAAGATCAGGTAAAATCTGTTTGTACTTAAAGGAAGGTTGAAAAGAAGTCCATTACAAACTGCATATCAGAAGGATATAAGCTGATAAAGTGATTAAATTGATACAACTGCTTTGGTCAGCATTACCAAGTGAATAAAATATTACCATAATAATATGTCAAATCGGCAACATATAAATTGAAAATAAAGCCAAATTAAATCTTTAGATGACATCACAAAATACTGGAAAAGCGGAGTTCAATTATTAACTGTTATTTTTAATGGTAAAGATGTGCTTATTGGTAATGAAATACTCTCAAAAATAGGTTTTTGAGAGCCTCGGATTTTCAAAAAATAAATCATTTATGAATCTGACAGGCTCTTTCATAGAATACAATCTGCATATATTCTGACCTTGACCTCATTTATAGACTGGAGAGCCAAGTATTGTTAAGATAACAGAAACAAGAATTTGCCCTCAGTGCTGTTTCACCATCCTGCTTTCCAAACGTGCCTCTTGAAAGTATTTGTCTCCGCAGAATATTGCCCGGAAGCGCCGCTATGTGGCTACTGTGTCGCTCAACGACCGGGTGTACGTCATCGGCGGCTATGACGGAAGGTCTCGCCTCAGCTCAGTGGAGTGTCTGGACTACACAGCAGACGAGGATGGGGTGTGGTACACGGTCGCCACCATGAATGTGCGGCGCGGCCTAGCAGGGGCGACTACCCTGGGAGGTAGAGGACTTTTGAGCGCTGTAATCACTGCCTTTTTGTAGAAGGCAATTACTGTGAAGTAAAATTTGTATATTCCCTATTAATACATGTCTGTGACTAGTAGCAGTGTGAAAATTAGTGAAGTTTGCTGGCTTGACAGCTGTTTTCAGTCATGATATTTCTTATTCACAGACATGATTTACGTGGCTGGGGGATTTGACGGCAGCCGTCGGCATACCAGCATGGAACGATATGACCCCAACATTGACCAGTGGAGCATGCTGGGAGATATGCAGACGGCCAGGGAAGGGGCAGGGCTGGTAGTTGCCAGTGGACTCATTTACTGCCTCGGTATGTGGTGGGAGCTTTATCGTTAGTGCTCTTCTGAAATGCACCAAAGTGCCAGAAATTAATTCTATATGTGGTCTCTCCTGATTTCAGGGGGCTATGATGGACTGAATATACTGAACTCAGTAGAGAGGTACGACCCTCACACGGGACACTGGACAAATGTAACCCCTATGGCCACCAAACGCTCAGGTAAATTTGATGTAGGGCGTCATGTGTTTGGGAATACCTGCTGGTTACTCCTGGCTAAGTGCCTAACCCCTCCTGATGTCAGGGGCCGGCGTGGCCTTGCTCAATGACCACATTTACGTCGTGGGAGGCTTTGATGGCACGGCCCACCTTGCTTCTGTGGAGGTCTACAACATCCGGACAGACTACTGGACCACTGTGTCAAGCATGACCACACCACGCTGCTATGTGGGAGCTACTGTGCTTCGAGGCCGGCTCTATGCCATTGCTGGGTAACGTATCACATACTGTCTCATTCACAATAGTATCTTCATTTCTATCACCAGCTTAATTAAGCCGCTCCATTCATTTTTAAGAGTGAATTTTTTAACACTGATCAGTGGCATAGGCCAGTTCAGACCCGTCTGACACCCGTAGAAGAGGGAATGAGATTTTTTGATGTCACAGGACTGGCAGACTGTATCTATGCTGCACCTCTGTCTTGGTCCCTAGGTACGATGGGAACTCCTTGCTCAGCAGCATTGAATGCTATGACCCCGTGATTGACAGCTGGGAGGTGGTGACGTCCATGGCAACCCAGCGATGTGATGCTGGCGTGTGCGTGCTGCGGGAGAAGTGAATAATTCAGGAGTGCCACATGCCTCATGGCAGAAAGGATAAACGAACTGATCAGTCACAGAGCATTGTTGGATGATGCATGGTAGTAGGTCCTGCCATGAAATGTGTTTGTTCTGTGTTGGAGGTCAATGTGCTATCTTCCCTAATCTGCTTCCACTACAGCCAGCACCTTTGTGGGACTCCCTGCTTCCCCCGTGCACTGATGTAATGCCGTCATGAGATTCCTTTTGAAAACAAAGGGGACGAGAGCTGCGTGTTGAGCTTCAGTTTCATTCCCTAAGTTGCGGTCCTCTCCAGCACGAGCCCCCACGTGTGGCCTTTGCTGGGTGGCTGTCCTTGATTCTGAATCAGCTCTGTGTGTCTTTACTGCCCTCATGACATGACATGGAGGGAGAGAGCCTGCAGCCTTGAAGCTCAAGCCTTACACGTGGAGACAGGCTCTAGCAACCGTGCCCTAGGACTGCTATTCATGTAGGACTAGATGTCACTGATCATTTTAATGGTTTTTTTTTTTTTTTTTTTTTTTTAAACGATCGCCATACTTCTAAGTATGTGACATCCTCAGCTGTGTCTTTCTGGGTTATGAGTAAATCAGTATTAATTTTTTCCCATGTAATTGTGCTGGGGTAGGATTTAAAAATAAATGACAAAAGTAAATAATGCTGTGTTTGCATTTTGTAAGATAAAGCTACATAAAGGCAGATAGTTGCTGATGAACTCTGCTTTGCTGCAACTACAATGAACCAGATTAAAACTATCAGCTATATCTAGGTAGTTAGAGGTATTGGCCATGTACTTGGAAGCTGATTCACTAGTTGGAGAGTGAGGTGTCCATCCGTATATAATAAAATTCTAATGTGGACACCTCTGTGCACATTTTTATATTAACATTATCTACATGAAATGGTGGTCTGGCCACTCTGTGCCCCCCCCGAACCAGGTAACCTGCCAACAGTTATGACCTGAGTCCAGAGTGCTGCATTCTAAGAAAGCACTGAGCAGGGGGTGTTAAGTCATGTGCCACAACATGGATGATATATGTTTACTTTGTAAAATAGGATTTTATGGGCACTATCTCTTGTTTATTATCTTGTTATTGTAAATGCTATATGGATTAGTAAGTGTTCGTTATCATCCATAGATCGCATGAAATCTGAGAATGGTTGCATCCTGTGCATTTCTGCATGCATGCATTCAACTGATACTAAAAAAGAGGTTCAGTGTAACACTGGCCTCAGTTTACCTGTGAAAATGTATAATAGTGTACAATATACATGCAGTATATAGTATCTAACAGGTATCTACATCAGAGCTGAAAGTACAAGAGGCTTCGTTGCTTACATCTCCTTTGATAAGCCTGTTGCACCTTTGTAAATATGTGAACTATATGACACAATATAAGGTACTAAATTTTGTCCTGAGTCATTCAAAGAGAAAGCAAATATGGGAAATTTCTTAGCAAGGAATCAAGGAAAAGTGAACATATGCATTAAACATGTAGGGCTGAATGTGTATAATTTTTCTGCGTTCTTATTTTTGGTCAATATTTGTGATGTTGAAAGACTCCTCGTGCATTTTTTCCACAAACATCACTTACAGATCAGTAATTTAAAGGTGGTCTGTAAATGTTTTTAACCTGACAAAATTCCTTATAGCAAAGGTGGTTTCATGGGAGTATTGCAATAAAGCAATGACAGTCCTGGAGAACATGGTCCCTAATTCAAAATGTTACCCCTGCTGCTCACGTGCTGCTGTTTTGAGGTCTGCTGTGTACTAAACATAGATTTCCTGAAAATGCAAAAATAAGTTTTGTCTATGCTGTGGTCACTTAAGATGCAAGGCTAAGTAAGGTGTTCTTTGAAATGTAAAATTCTTATTATGAATAAATTTCTGCTACTTTCATATCTGTTACTTAAAATGCTTTAAAATTGTGATTTGGTATGAATTGGACTAATGTGATTTTATGACCCTAGAAAAAAAAAATCAACATACACAGCCAAAAGTATATACTTAAAATGTGGCACATTTACATATAGACACCATCTTCTTTTTATATTTTACCAGTATTAACCAATGTACTAGTCTCTTTCCCCATAGCTATTAGTATTTACAGACATAAAAATTGTAGATGTTTCTTCATAGATTATGCACGTTTCTATATAACCATGAATACACCTTTCCTTTTCCCAGTTTTCAAATGAATGATTTTTGAAGCATTTATATTACGAGTACATGTATTATAAATAATATGTTAAATATGTACACATATTATACACTACATAAAATAGTATTATGCAAGACTGAATTTAAACTGTCGTTATAAATGCTAATTCCGATCCAACGCGGGCACAGCTTAAAAAATGTGGCATTTAAATAATAATGCGAACACCTCAACAAAGTTAGAAAATAAAATAAGCTAGGTCTTCACCATGTCCAATCATGCTATTAGATTTCATTTCTCTGCGCCAATTGAAATCGCCGAAAAAGTTTTTTTTTTTTTGACCTGTACCAATTGCATTGTTCGGAAGGCGGAGTATTTCTATCGCAATATAAAATGCTTTACCATTGCGCTTTGGCATTGCTGTGTTGGCGTAGACTCGTTGCGTGTCTGAAGTCAACGGGATTCACTGTCGTTAAAACCAGACCTTATTAAAACTTAGTCAAGTGATACATTTCACCAGCCTGAACATTTAAAATGGTAAGTTTAAAAAAAATCGTATTTACATTCTAAATAAAAAATTGAAAACAATGAAGTGGTATTGTGACTGCGACTGGTAATCTTTACAAAAATGTAGTCATTGCTTTGAAAGTTTTTTTTTTGGCCTTCTTAAATTTGTCTGCGTAATTTGCTTGAAAATGTTAAGACCCATCATTTCCTTGATTTTTATTGTGCTACTTGCTTTTTACCACTTAAGGTGGACCTTATGGAATTTATCCAGCAAATAGTTATAGTTATAAAAAAAGAAAAACATTCTGATTTATGTGTATTTAAGCAATACTTTTTCGTTGGTGGAATTCGAAGAATGCCAGTCCTGGCCCACAACAGCCTCTAGTGATGAGGAAGTGGGTAGGTGGGGGTTATTTTACGGCTGGGGGAAGGGTGGATACATCTCAGCGACTTTACAGGTACAGTCGCCTGTTTCTCTCGGTGTTTTAAGGCCTGTTCATATTTCACTTTTCCGCGTGTTATTACGGTCCGCGCACAGGATGAGTGACGCAAATTTCGTCATCAGAGGCGTCCGGAGGACATTGCGCGTGCGCATGTACGCGATTTCCAACCAAGTTCCAGTACTCCACGCCCTTGATGTGATTTCATAGGCCGGAGGGACATAGGTTCACATTGTGATTGGCTGTAGAAAGCTAAACCCGGACCGTGATCTGATCGAGTGATAATGAACTGTATTAATTTGTGGCTTAGCCACGTTAACGGGGTAGATTTGTTCATTTCACCTCAGTTTATAGTTAACAGCGCCCGATGTACGACTGACAAACAAATAATACTGTCAACTTTAATAAGAAGACTTAACAGCCAGTAAATAAAAAGCAATAGAAAAGAAACAGATCAAAAATACTGTAACAAATACAATAAATAATACATTTACACATATTGCACAGACCCAAAATACACATACATATGTATTCACATACATACAGATTGCACCGAGTGATGGAAATATAGTTGTATGCCTATGCAGCCGATATTCCACAATATATAGAATAGTGACATAATTTATGAACTTTAGGTGACTGAGGTGTTATAAAGTCTGATGGCAGATGTAATGAAGGACCTGCGGAAGCGTTCCTTCTTCCATGTTGGATGCAGTAGTCTGTTGCTGAAGGAGCTTCTCAATGTCCTCACTGTGTCATGCAGAGGGTGAGAGGGACTGACCATAATGGATGTAAATTTGGCCAGCATCCTCCTCTCAGCCACCTCCTCAGTGGAGTCCAAAGAACAGCCCAGGACCGAGTCAGCGCTCCTGACCAGCTTGTTCAGTCTCTTCCTGTCCCTTCCTGAGCTTCCGCACCCCCAGCAGACCACTGCGAAGAATATAGCAGATGCTACCATAGTGTCATAAAAAGTCCTTGGTAGTGTCCTGCACACACCAAAGGACCTCAGCCTTCTCAGCAGGTGGAGACAGCTTTGCCCCTTCTTGTACAGGGCAATTGACTACAGCGAAAAATGGTAACGGCATTGAAAGAAAGTTGACGGATAATTGTTTTTCAATCTGTAATGTTATCCATCATATTAACCGCAAACGCAATAAATGTACACCAATGTTTCACGTGTTAAGCCTATTAACTGGCATCAAGATAGAGTTAAGATGTTGGGGGTAACGTTAGCTGAGAGGATAGCCAACTTGTATCATTGACAGGTTGCCATTATAAGCTTACTACAGACTGTATACTGTGACTTGTAAAACGAATACTGAAGAGACATACTTGCATGGGCATGAAAAGACATTTTGATCTCAGAGTGCTCAAGGTCGGACTGGCCACTAAATTTTACTGAATTTCTTTTATATCATCGGTGGCTATCGACAGTTATCAGCAGTAGTCTTTCTGGAGAAATAATCATTAAGTCGTCTCTGAGCAATTCTGAGATGAATAACGCCATTTTTCTTTGACGAAACCGACAAGAGGAAGTGTTTCAGCACTAGAGTCCAGTCGATATTATCAGCCAATGTGCGCTAATTGGTATCGGCATTTATGACGGCCGATAAATGACAATAGGAGACAGGCAGTGACGGATGCCTCAACCGTGTTATAAGTGTTGCGTAGTTTGTCCACCAGAGGGCACACCAGAACACACTTCGGCAACACGTGTTCGGAACATACATTTGATTCTAATTTATCATAAGTTTAATGTATTTTGTTGTACTTTTGGTCAGAGTAGTATTTATGACAATAAAAGTTTTGGGCTATTTTTAAACTGCATTACGTCATGTCTGTAGCGAGGACTTTTATGTGACTATACATGCATGTTAGGGAAAATCTTTGTGGGGGGAGGGGGGAGTATGAGTCGAACATTATCGGATTTTTAAATCCTTAGGTATCGGAAAATCCTGTATTTGTTTGACCTCTACTCGGCACTTCTACTTTCAGCGCTACTGAGTACTTGGCAAATTACTTCAGAGTGGTTGGGGTTTAATGATGGTATGTCTAGCACAAATAACTGCGAACAAAAAAATTATGAATGAAGTTGTCATTTATAAGATGTGCTGTTCACTGAGTGGGGGGCAGCTTGTTTTGTCAGTAATATTTCAAAATGCCACCGTATGCTGAAGCAGCACACAGAAAAGTGAAGTTTGGCCTTAAATTGCACTGAGAGTACTATGCTCCCTAAAAAGAAGTTTTATGTTCACAGTAAGATAAATATTTCAACTAACACCGGTGCTGCTGTTTTCAAATATCAGAAATTCTTGTAAAATGGTTAATATGGGTTATTTTCTGCCTTGTGCCTGTAGCTTAGCGGGATAGGCTTCTGACTCCCATGACCCAGCTTAGGACAAGTGGGTATAGGAAATGGATGGATGACCGATGGATGGATAGTTGTATAAATTAAGTCTGAAAAAGTTTACTAATGATGGAAATCTACAGCTATCCCAAGAATTGTTTCACAAAAATTAATTTCTTCTGGTTTTCTCTTTAAGATGTTTGCTATGTTTTGCACAGACTATTATTAAACATTATAGGATATAAAAAGGAATACATCCAAAATTAGAAACCTTATTTAACATATTTACTTTGAACACATCCCATGCCCTAGTCTCCCATCGGGTCCACTTAAGTAGAATTTTTTTTTACACTGGGTTCTTGGGTAGCAATGTGCCATGTACATTACATATATTTAGTAGTTACACTCTTAGTGAGGGCGCAACAATGAAATCACTGCCGACCATGGGAACCAGTGACCTAAACCCCGAGCTACATACTGCCGTCTGAGGCCTATTCACCGAGTTGAATGTGAAGGCAGAATGAGCTATGATTAACCAGTCATTTCCCTTGT
>JAODLD010000044.1:4330843-4369385 GCA_026781065.1 Mormyrops boulengeri | reverse complement strand
GCAGCCCCTCTTGTATCACAAGCTGCAGCGAGTTCGCAAAACAGTCCAAGTTAGCGACTCCCAAATCATCCATTGCTCTTTTTGCCTCGCACAGTTTCGTGCGTTTAAGTGGGCTTGTCCATTAAACGCTATTCCCACCACAAACTGTATTTTACAAAGATTTTAAATCACTGTGTTACTGGTTTCTGTTAAAAGCGTAAAATACTCCCAGATTTTCACGTCTTATCTTATGCTCCACGTACTACGAAGGGCACGTGCATGTCGTCACAGCAGGCGGAAGTCTACTCACACCCACTGAGTAGCAAAAAAGACTGAGGGGCAGCGTTAGAGAGAAGAAAAGCTGCAATTTCAGCTCGTAGTTCATAAAAATGGGACAGTACCTTTCCCCTCGAAAGCCACATGCCAACACCTCACTGCACAAAACACACAGGTTTTTGTCCTCCTATGTCGTCAATATAAGAAAATCCATATCTAATATATTTTGTCGTACCTGCGTTTCGCCATACTCAATTAGCATATGTAAACAAAGTTTGCGGGTCTACTACGGTGTGAAACAGCGGTTGTCAACTCGCAGTACAGGGCATTATCACCACCTACTGTTAAGGAGTGTGAACAGATGACACTCTGTTAATTTTTAGCTTTTTTTTTTTTTTGCCCAGCAAAGTCCCGCGACCCACCAGTTGTGAATCACTGATCTATGGTATATGTGACTTTGAAACCTTGTTTTCAGATGAAGTCAGGACTGGCACATATCGACAGCTCTTCCACCCTGAGCAGCTCATTTCTGGAAAAGAAGACGCCGCCAATAATTATGCCCGTGGTCACTACACTGTGGGAAAGGAGATCATCGACATGGTGCTGGAGCGTATCCGCAAACTGGTAGGAAGTAGCGTTAACTGGACCTGTGTATGGAAATCCTTCAGCGCTTTCAAGTAGTCTTGCTATTAAGATTTGTTCTTTTCGTTCCAGACTGATCAGTGCACAGGTCTGCAAGGATTCCTCATCTTCCATAGCTTTGGAGGTGGAACTGGTTCTGGGTTCACTTCACTGCTCATGGAGCGTCTGTCAGTTGATTATGGCAAGAAATCCAAGCTGGAGTTTGCCATCTATCCGGCCCCCCAGGTGTCCACAGCTGTAGTTGAGCCCTACAATTCCATCCTGACCACTCACACCACCCTGGAGCACTCTGATTGTGCCTTCATGGTGGACAATGAGGCCATCTATGATATCTGCCGCCGCAATCTTGATATTGAGCGACCTACCTACGTGAACCTCAACAGGCTCATTGGCCAAATCGTATCTTCCATCACAGCCTCACTGCGCTTTGACGGTGCCCTAAATGTGGACCTCACGGAGTTCCAAACTAATCTCGTCCCCTATCCCCGCATCCATTTCCCTCTGGTCACCTATTCACCCATTATCTCTGTTGAGAAGGCCTACCATGAGCAGTTGTCTGTTGCAGAGATCACAAGTGCCTGTTTTGAGCCCTCCAATCAGATGGTGAAGTGTGACCCACGCCATGGCAAGTACATGGCCTGCTGTATGCTGTATCGTGGGGATGTGGTGCCCAAAGATGTCAACGCTGCCATTGCCAACATCAAGACCAAGCGTTCCATCCAGTTTGTGGACTGGTGCCCCACAGGCTTTAAGGTAAATTATGTTTCCACTCTCCTGGTACAAGATCAAACCGCTTCTTTTCAAATGGTTTAAACTCTGTTTTCCTACAGGTGGGTATCAACTATCAGCCTCCCACAGCTGTGCCCGGTGGGGACTTGGCCAAGGTCCAGAGGGCAGTTTGCATGCTCAGCAACACCACTGCCATTGCCGAGGCCTGGGCACGTCTGGACCACAAGTTTGATCTTATGTATGCCAAGCGTGCCTTCGTCCACTGGTACGTGGGAGAGGGCATGGAGGAGGGGGAATTCTCAGAGGCAAGGGAAGATCTGGCAGCTCTAGAAAAGGATTATGAGGAAGTGGGGGCCGACTCAGCAGAGGGGGAAGAAGAAGAAGAATACTGAGTGCCTCTGAGCAATATCTTTAGTGCACTTGATGCACAAGCTAACAGGATAGTAATGGTTTTTCTGTCAAGTGATGTCTTGCATGAAAGAAAATGTATGTTATTGCCAGTCGCAGTGAAGCATTGACGGTACTTCTGTGGTGCATCAAAAACCACACACTGGCCTTTGTATGCAACAGGCAAGACCCCTGTTGGCAAACTAACTTTTTTATTCTGTTTTTTTTCTTCTACTTATGAATAAAGGTTGTACAAACTTCTGTGTTTAGATCCGAGAAGCAATAAGCCAGACCTCTGCAATGGCTCCGCACACAAACCCAAATACAATTTTGAAGTTAATGTCTAAATAACATGTTCTTTTGCTTTGTGGGAGTAAACTAGTATTTGGGGAAAACTCACACAGAGGAGGGGATGTGCCAACTACAGACAAAGCCAGTACCAAACATATACCTTAAACTTGAAAGCCTAATGCAGAAATCTTACTCTACTATACCAGCTAGTTCAGTTTCAGTTTATTTTAATCAGTCCACATGACCATTTAAAGTACTTAAAATGTTTGCTGGTTTTTCAAAATCATTCCATTGATCTAAGGATACTGACTGAACCTGCTCTCAACCCCAAGCTTTAATTACTTTTGTTGCTTTGGACCAAAGTAACCACTACATAAGTGTAATATAAATTCTCCATATTGTGTGGGTGTGTGCATGTCCTGTGGTGGGCTGCTATTGTATCCTGGGTGTGCCTGTTGTGGCCTGGATTAAGATCCAGGTTACCCTATGATGCTGTACTGGGAAAGCAATCAAAAGATGGCTGAATGGGCATTAATAGTGTGCATGGATTTAAGTTAAAATAATAATAAGGAACATCCTTGTTTCTGTATTTGTCCTTGGCACACAAATAAAATGCTGCCAGACAAGATAAGTATGACGTCACGACAAAGTAGTTTATATACGGTAGTATAACTGCCCAGAAGATGGCGTTTCACTACAAATGAAGGAAATATAAACAAGCCGTTGCTGAAACACAAAAATAGCATGTGGGCTTTATTGCCACACCATCCACACACGTATACAGTAGTCGTTACCCCAGGACCACGGTGCAACGTGCAATTAAATCACCAAATATTCTTCATCATTAAATCATGACTTGCAATACTTAAGGACAATGACGTGATGTTTATATATATATATATAAACACACACCTATCAAATGAGAAGAACGAAGGGTAGGATTATACTCAGTCGCATATGCTAGGCCTTCTAGCAACAAAAATTCAGAAGGAAGAAGTCAGATGGCTAACTCACATTTATAATAATTCGTCAAATTATTTATATAGATTGTCAGTTACTAACTCACGTAATTAATCCGACTTATTCGAGACAAACTTTATTCTGATCACGTTCATACATACTTATGGTCACCTAAGAAGAAACGCTTCCCTTGCTGGACACCTCTAATTTCCAAAAAGTAAAGCCCAATCAGAAACGCGGCAGCGACTATTTAAAGAAAAAGTCCCGGTTATTATCGCGCCGCCTGTCACCTGGAGTATATCCATCCGCCAAAATAAGCAAAGAGAAATAATAGTATTTTAATATATACGATTGTGCTGATGCAAATGCAAAAGATCTGCATTTTGGTCTTAACATAATTTATGTTGTCGTAGGCCTACACGTTAAGCGAAAACCGAATTAAAATTAACCAAAATTAATCATTCAAAATTCCAGTGTATGAACCTTTTGAGCCATTGGCCATCAAAATGACCGAGGTTTTCCTCCAATGTAATATACTTAAATCTGGATTTAGCGTCTTTAATGTAGCGTCTTTAACCTTTAATGGAGCTTCTAACTTCTCCCTTGATAGCCACAATTTTGTGACGCCATAGGAAGAATTTAAACGAAGAACCGTATTTATGTTTTTTTTTTTTTAACTTAGAAATAACAATTAAGTACACCTGAAATATATGCAACGGAATAAAACTAAAATGAGTTCGGGTATTATTACAGCACGCTTGTTATAACGATAATGTATTCAAAATTAAATTTAAAAAAAAAAAAAAACGAGCCACCCTCCATTATGATAAGTCTTGGGTACACGTACCAGGATGACTTTCTATGTCACATCTCTTTGATGAAACCTTGTATACATTTAGTATTCTGTAAACGTAAGAAGTACAAGATACATTTATATAAGGTCAATTTAAGTGAAAGAACAAACATCTTACAACAAAATACAATAAAGAACTTGAGTGAATTCCTCCATAGCAATGTTATATACACCGCGTATTGTTTACTTCATATGTATTAATAAGGCAGATAAGAAACAATAACGAGGCATCTAAATTTACAATAAATTTTAATATCAAAGAAATCCAGACATCAAATCTTCGGCCACGTTAATTAAAAAAAATGACAATTATGACAAGGTTTCTACTTTCTGAGGCGGATGTGCTTGCAGCTCGAGCTGTGCGTGCCTTTGACTGTGCTGATTGTTTGAGTAAAGGGAAGCCATCGCTTGAGTAATAGGTACGAAGTTACACGCTTCTACTACACTTGGCACTTTGACCGGTTACTACCAAGATTCTGATTATAGCATCGTTTAGTAACTGGCCGATCGCGATGACCCAGCCTCGGTCCGATGAATTCATCCTGCCTCCAGAGTGCCCAGTTTTCGAGCCTAGCTGGGAGGAATTTGCCGACCCTTTTGCCTTTATCAACAAGATAAGACCCATTGCTGAAAAAACGGGCATCTGTAAGGTCCGGCCGCCGCCGGTGAGTATGGACAATGGATGAAGTATGGTCCCGAATGCTCTAGTCCGGATATATCATGGACATTGCACATTTACTGTAGGCTTTAAAAATAAAAGTTTTCAATATGGCGGCTTAGACTTAGGAGAGGACTTGCACATAAAACCAGGTCTTGTTGCATAAGCTGGTTAGTCGTATGGCTAACAACTAGCCTCAATGGGTAGTTTGGTCAAAGCTAACAAGCCTGCAAGACGACAGTTGGCTATTGCCATTAACTTTAATTGAATGAATAAAAAGATCCGAAAGCTCTTCCTATGAAAGACAATGATCATTGAATCCAAGTGCGACCCAAATGTAGATGGGTAAATGAAGGCCCTTGCAATTAATAATCGCATAATAACGGTTGTAAACTACAAGAAAGGATTTAGTGAGTTCGTCCTGCGAGGAAAACATAATTAGATAAATGGTTACACAGCCGAGTTGAATTTCTAGTTGTGGATTTAAGATTTTTTTTTTTACCCACTGAGGCCCAGATACATTGGTGTATTTTATTCATTTCTAACAGTGGGACAGTAGTTTTTATGGATTTATCAAAATAACTTTAATGTTTCAATAAATTGACCGATCTTACATTAATAAAGGCTCCGTTGTTTAGTATTTGGCATACTGCAAATTACAAATTACGCCATTGCAGTTCAGCTGTCTTTTTCAGTTTTACAAGAAGTATTGCGTTTTTGGAATGTGGATAATGGTACCCAAGCCCAAATGCTAACCCATATTTAATCTATTATACAATACAGTAATCGTTCTGCTACCACCATAGCTCAAACAGGATTAAACAACATCTCATATAAAATATGCTTTGTTTAACGAAACTGGTTTGACGAGTGCTGTGTTTATCTGCTCGGTTCATACAATTATACAAAATAATGTTTTCAAATTAGCACACGTTTAGGTATTTTAATTAAAATTTATATCATGCGGGTTAAGAAGTTTTTTTTTTTTTTTTTTTTTCCTCCCAGGTAAACGACAGTAGCCCTCATATGGGTCTGTTATCACTTGTGGCTACAATGCTTGATTCATAACTAATGCTGCATGGAGAATTACAGTAGAACAAGTACATAAGAGGAATATAATCAAACAGTTGCTAGCATGGATATTTAAAAATACACTTGGAGGAAAACACTTTTTAAAAATAATGTCTTGGTTGGAAATGTTATCTGAGGGGAAATGCTGTCTTTCAGGTTGTCTAGATACAACTCTTATTAACATGCAAAGCAGCTCTGACACTAGTTTTGAATGTGCAGGGAGAGATATAGTAGTGAAGCCATCGGTTCTTAGGAAAGGGATCGCCTCATTTTTTTATGCAATGAGTGAGTGAAGATGTTAGACTGCTGTTAAAATAATTCTTTCATTTCATCGGGTTTTAGAGATCATGTCTTACCACAGTTATCTTCTAATGGCTGTTTCTGTCTTATTTAAGCTAAGTACTTTTTCCTTTCATATTTTGTTACTCAGTTTTGTGAGACTGTCATGAAATATGTATAACTTTTCAGTTATAAAGGATTATTAATACTTTCAGCAGTTTCAGTCAGTAGGAGCGCTGTTTAAGCTGAGGCCTAAACTAACAACGGTTGTAGTGAACAGCATAACTTTTCCCTTTGCTAGAGTTTCAGACTGCAGTGTCTTCTACCATTTATGTAACTCATCTTTGGCTTAATTGTAATGTTATTATTGGGTGGCTCAGTGACTAGCACTGTTGTCTCACATCCCTGGGTTTGGGGGTTTGAATTTTCCTTTGGAAATATTTTGGATTCCAGAGGCAGCAGTGGTTGGGACATAACTTAATTTAAATATAAAGGTCTATGTATTGCGGGGGGCAGGGGAATCCAAATTAAATGTTGAGGGTACTTGTTCCATTTGCAATTGTGTAATTTTGAAGGTGTATGGATGGATTATTATTAGTATGCCTGGTTTATTGTACAATACAGAGGGGTTTTGTATTATGAAAGGAAAATCTTTCCTTTCTTTTTGAAAAACTTACTGAATCTTATTGTGTTCAGGTGCGGAATATCTGGTGGGCAAAAATGCTGATTGAAATACTGCACATCTAGCCTGCTTTAATTTGTTCGGGTCCTTTCTTAATGCATTCCTAATTAATAGGATATTTCACCTTTTTAATAACAATTATTTATTTAGCACCAATATAGCATTTGCAAAAACTCAAAAACTTGTTAGTTTGTGCCTGATAATTTCAACCTTCCATTAGCATGTCTGTGAACTTTAAACTCTTAAAACTGTAACCTAATGTTTTGTTCCTTTGATACAATGTGCACAAATTGCATTGCTATAATTTCTGAAGATTTCATTGTTCTGGTTTGGCTTGGCTGTTATAAGTTGTAAGCCAAATCCACCTGAAAGGTCACACTTTTATTAAGAGTATGGTTGAAACAAAATGCGAATACAGGATTTCCTGTTCACAAATGTACATCTACAACTGTTCAGTATAGACATTTTCTATATTCCAAACAGAAGTCTCAAAATAAAGACAAATAAAGCAGCTAAGACATAAAAGCATTTAACTCCACTATGTCCAGTTCACCGACCCACCAAACTAAAAAATCTAAATCTAAAACATATTTTGCAAATTGTTCTAAAAACACAAGCCTGACAACCCCTAAAATTGAACTTAATAACTGGACAGATCCTCATTTTAAGCTATTAGGAAGTTGTATTTTTAACATTTGGCCTGCTTTTAAAATGAAACAAACTAAGTAACAATGCCTTTCCCCTCAATTCAACTTTCCCTGCGAGACACTAACTGAATAGATTGATTATATCTGTGAATTCTTGGATTCTGTGCAATGTCATAACTGAAGTGCTCATGTTGTTTGCAAACAGGAAGAATAACTGCAGGTCTATATTAAAAATCTAAGTTTAACACACACCAAGTTTCAGTGTAACCAGTACTGTCTCATCCTATATCTTGTTTGAAAATATATTGATATATCCTAAGTATTCGATATGCTGCCCAGCCCTAGTTCACTGACAATAATGGCGCTTTTCCACTGCCACCAAGAACCAAGTCATACCTGACCCGTACCGAAAACTGGCGGTTTTTCACTGCAAAGTATACTGAGCCATACGTGAACTGTAACTGCATTGACATGGCCATGCTTCCTACTGAAGGCCACTCTATGCTTCTTTTCCACATGCGTTTTCAGTTGCAGATGAGGGGACATGACGTAAATATCATCAGGGGTTGGTTGTGGACGGCTGTGGTCAGTGCGCATGTAGCCTAGATTTTTATGTCTAGTGGAAACTTTGCATGTCGACTGCGCATTTGCCAGATAATTGACTAGGTATATCTACTTGTAGGTGGCATATATGTAAACTTTGTTCTTTCAGTTTATTCATCTCAAAACAATAAATATCAATAGCTTTGGAAACCTCTTCTCATCTCTATTTGTTCAAGATCAATGATATATTACTACAGAGCCCCTAAGAATTCAGGGTGAGAAAATATTTTCCCTCACAGTAGTTTTCCGTTACTAATAACTCTACTGTCTCTGTTTAAAGTACAAAAACATAGAATTAATCGACTAATAAGTATGAACCTAAACGATACAGACATGTTCAGTTAAGTTTGCTTTAAGCATTAAAATATGGGGGACAGTGCGCACCATATAACTTTCATATATGTGTGTTTATACGTTTACTAATAATGGCATTGTGTCAATTCACCACCTGTAATATTTCAAAAAATATTTTCCCACCCTGACTCTTAGGCTCTGTATATTCCACCTATGTTGTATTGATTTCTGCTCAAAAATCATATTTTATCACAAGAATTAAATGATACTTTCAACGACAACCGTGATCGGACAGACGTAAATAGTAAATGTGTTTACGGTCCAAATTGTTTGTGAGACAAAACCACCATCAGTTAAGCAATTTTACAAAAGAAAATTGTTTTTATTGTTTCAAAAACCCAAGAAGACTTGAATCTTACAGTAATAAACTGTGCCTCATCCTGCTTTTGCGTAAACTTCATTCAGACCTGGGAGATGTCATCTGCCCTCTGCTGGTCTGGAGAAATATCATTACAGTATGCATGTGCCAACTGCAACCATCTGCATCCATGGTATGAACATAAGCTGCTGCGCGGTTGACCATCCCCAGACCGAAAGCACATGCAGAAGGCGTAAAGTATGAACTAGGATTAAAATGGAAAGCATGATCAAGCTGGTTGCATCACCACCATCTGATTGGTGGAAATGAACGGAGATACCAATGTTCTTTTCTTGGATTATCTGTGGGGGGGGAAAAAAAATGTTTATTCTATATATTATTCATTATTAGTAGTATTGCACATTGCAATGCATTCCTGAAAACTTGGAACTTGAAAATTTCCAACGTCCTACTTTAAAACAGCTGAGCAGAATGGATTCGTAATGCAAATTTTATGCAAGCGAATGCTAATTCTGCTAGTGTTTGATACTTGCATAGAGGGCTGTCACTATTGATTTATACCAATAATCGAGTAATCTACCGGTATTAATCTGACGATTCGAGTAATCGTATGTGTAATATAATTAGTGTGAGGCAGTAATAAACCAACCACTGCAGGGTGCACACTCAGTGGCACAAACAGTCAGTTTAAGCACACTTGTTCATTCAAGTTGCATGTCTTTGGACAGTGGAAGGAAACCAGAGGATCCACAGAAAAGCCACCATGCAGGGTGAACATGCAAACTCCTTGCACACAAAGCGGCAGTGTGCAGCAACGCTGCGACCTACCACACCATTCTGCGGCCCTGACAGGCTTGTACTATGTGTAATGTTAATATCAACATGGCATTTCATGCACATGCAACAGTCTCATTGCAAGGACTGTGATAGTCTGCTGCGTTAAAGCTTCAGTAAGTTGCACTAAAACTTTATTATTATTATTATTATTTTATTTGCTTGGTCACTGGAAACAAAACTTTAAGCTTTATTTTATTTTAATGGTTGTCCCCTTTCAAAATTACCTAGTATATGAAAAAATAATAAATAAATAAAATCAATCTGAAGTTTTGCCTCTGCTGGTTTTGTTTGAGCCCTGCTTGCACATAATGTGTTACAGGGTCACCAACTTTATCTGGCGCGACACGCTTTCATACTCTCATGTCCACACGGGAAATCTTATGGCAAATCTATATTATTCCATTATTAATGTAAAATTAGCTAGATCTAAAGCTTTGGGGTAGTTTGCAAACCTTACAGAATATTTACAAGGTAATAAAACTGTTACTTACATGTATATGCAGACTTGTCTTGAATTGAAAGCAAAGTGATTTGGTACCATGATGATAAAGACAGGCTAGACTACTCCACGAGACTAAATGGCACATATCTTTGGTTAACCTCGCATTTTTTCTTTGTCTTTTAAGATATACTTGAATTGCAATTGTTCTGTGATGATATTTAAGTTCTGCTTCGCAATACTTAGATGACTGCATTTTCATTCACTTTTAATGTGAATGAAATTATTTCAACCCTCCTACGCATCTTCCATCTGCCATATTGCTGCGTAATCGAGAAGAAAAATTTTAATCGATGCTTTTTAGTAATCAAGTGTAATTGAGTAATCGCAACCTCTCTACTTGCATAACACGGCAATTCTCACAGACATGCTAGTGGAAGTTAGCACACAAAAATAAAAATAATTGCACATAGTAAATCATGATGTACACTGTGTAAATAGTAAATAAGCATCTCTTCAGTTTAATGTAACTGTCGCTCTCCAAACCTGGCAGCGCCTTTACTGAGCCGATCCTTCTGCAGTGGAAAACCGAACCGAGCTGGAACCACACTTTAACTAGTCTCTCATCATGGTACAAGTTAGGTGTGGGTTGGTTCCTGTATGCCAGTGGAAAAGCGTCATATATTTTCCCTTTTAAACGTGGAAATCTACCAAGAACAGTATAATATGTGTTTGAATATATGAAAGCTAATATAAATGATTGACAATTATGTTTTTTTTTCTAATTATATAGGGCTGGCAGCCTCCATTTGCTTGTGATGTTGACAGACTTCACTTTACTCCACGGATTCAAAGGCTCAATGAGTTAGAGGTACCCTTTTCCTGGTTTGCTTGTTTATGCTGTGTCCTTAAAGATAAATGTTATTCCTTGAGTTAATATGTTGCTTAATGATATACGGGACAGTTCATTATCATCTCCATGTTTGAATGCATGTGAATGTGAGTTCTTCAAAATGGATTTATTTTTCTTTTGGAAGGCCCAGACGAGAGTCAAGCTTAACTTCTTGGATAAAATTGCAAAGTTCTGGGAACTTCAGGGGTGTGCTCTTAGAATCCCACATGTTGAACGTAAGATTTTGGACCTGTATCAACTGAACAAGGTAGGTGCTTTGGCGGTGTTTGGTAATGAACTGAACTACAATAGAGGGTGACGGTGTCTCAGTGGCGCGCACTGTTGACTGTTGCCTCGCTCCTCTGGGATTGGGGGTATGAATTTGGCACCCTCTTTGACTGTATGGATTTTGCATCTTCTCTCCATGTTGCCTGGGTTTCCTATGGATACTCTAGTTTCTTCTTGCTGTCTGTAAATTCTGTCTGTAAATTGCCAACAGTTACATAGCATAATGTGTGTGTGTGTGTGTGTGTGTGTGTGTGTGTGTGTGTGTGTGTTACGAGTGATTGACTGGCATCCTGTCCTGTGTATATACCCCAGGCGAGTGATTTAGACTCCAGGACCCTTGTGATCTTGACCAGGATAAGCAGTTAAAAGGTGGATTGATTAACTGAAATACAACACATCAGTCTGTCATATCTTTCAAATCTTTTTCGGTATAGTTTTCATTTCTGAAAGGTGTGCTTCAGTATTCTTAGCTTATCATTAGTGAACGTGAAGAAGCCAAAGGCAGATGCTCCTTTGTTGTCCATATGAAAACTGTGGTAGTTTTATTGATTACTCTGTGAATAATGTAGTGCTGTACATTATGGTCTGTCCCCTTTGAAGTAGTGGCAAATCTGCCACTGCAAGTAACCAGTCAGATAGTGGTGGGAGATGATGATAGTTTATCATGACTAGTTGCAACTGTAACCACAATAAGTGTTTGAGTTATCGCGGGAATTGCAATGCGCTACATTTACAATTGCTTTTATTTAGCAGACAGTTTTGTCCAAGTCGACTTGAGACAAATAGCAAATTACAAAAAGTTGAGGAGTCGACTAGGTATAATGGCAGCAAGAATTCATTCCAAATTGTATCTGGTGCACACTTTTTAAATCCTGGCTATTGCATAGTGAACTGTTATGCCAGTGCTCATTCTTGCATTTGAATATAGAGCAGTTAATGTTTTGATGGTATGTCATGTGGCAATGCTCCATCACATGTTTTGAACCTATTACACAGTGAATATTGTTATTATTGAATACTGAAGCTTGGCTTACATTTTTTTTTCATTGTAAATCAAATCCCAGTCGCAATATCTGTCAGAAAGATCACAATTTAGATATTTCCCCTAATTCATTCAGTCCTACCTATCACAATGATTGCATGTTCACAGGCTGCAGTGGTACCACAAGTAAAACAGACTGATGTGAAACAAAGCTATTTCAGCCAGCATGACATTTCAGAGCTGTCTGTCTATCTGTTTCATTGGATCTCAACTTAGTAACTAGTTGAACTAAAAACTTGTCACACAGTAAACAACACGTGATCCATAGACAAGTCGGCTACACTGTCAAACAGTATGCGGCATGGCTGAAGAAGAATAATTGGTTCCAAAAAAGGTAGTACTTGGATTGTGTTGATTTGCTAAATCTGGTGATTACCAGTGTACTGTAATTTTGCAAATTTTGCAAGATACCAGCGAATTTATATTGTTTTGGCACCAATTCGTTGCCACCAGCTCAGACACTTTGCTTGTTAAGAGAACTCAAACTATTTGATAGATCTTTTTCAAACTTGGCAAAGGCATTGTTTAGGTGCCGAAATGGAACTGGTTAAAATTTTCATATGGATTGGTCCAAAATTGAGGCAGTGCTGCTTCAGCAAAGGGCAGGGTGAAAGCAGGCAGCATTTGACATTGTGAGTGTAATAAGTCAAAAAGTGTTTGTTGGATCCTGCTTTACAAAAACATTATATAGACGGAGATCTTTATCTGGTTTCATTACCAGAGAAATTGCCCCAAAAATGAAGCGGCAGCTGTAGAAGACACTTGATCTTGTGAACACAGTAACTCTCAAAGTATTTTATGGATATGTTGTATGGGTGAAGATTTGGACCTCTACAAATTTTGAGACAAACTGCCCTAAAATTGAAGCAACAGTGCTTAGTGACAGCAAAGGGAAGAATAAGATGATTAGAGCCTTATCTTTGTGAACCGGATCACTGTTGTTATTACTGTATTTACTGTATTTGACCTTTGATGGAACTTATTACCACATCACAAAAACATTATACAGATAAAAAATGTACACCTGGAAATTTAACACGTCAAATCACCCCAACATTGAAAAACTGGTACTGTCAGACAGAGGGCAGCCGAGAGCGAAACTGGAGCCTGCAGCTGCCATCTTGTGAACGCTGCTATCTAAACGTATTACATGGATCTTTTTTGGTGACTAGTTTAGACTAGGCTAGAATAGGTTTGCCTGTTTCAAGTTTCTAATGGTGTTTTGTGTAGCTTTTGTATCAGTACTATCTTGCATTTCATACTAGTTACTCATTGGGAGCTTAGCCTAGCAGCAGTTGCGCCTAAGTACACTCCCTCACTTTGGATCAAAGTGTTTGCCAAATGTTTTTGAAAGCTGTTTTTTATTTTTTTCCAGTTCACTTAATTCACTGGAGGGCTACCTTGTCCAAAGTATAAAAGTGTAACACATAGTCTGTAATAAGAACTTATAACCTTTGGCTTCCAGTGTTTGACAGCTCTGGGTACTTTTTATTTTTTATTTTTTTTGTCTTTTCACAGCTTGTGGAGAGTGAGGGAGGTTTTGACACAGTCTGCCGTGAGAGGCACTGGACTAAAATAGCCCTGAAGATGGGCTTTGCACCTGGAAAAGCTGTGGGTTCCCACCTCAGAGGACATTATGAAAGGATACTCTACCCATACAGGCTGTTCCAGGCAGGATCCAGTCTTTTGGTGGGTGAGCGTCCCACCCCCAGCAACAATACTGCCCTGCTTACACAAACAAATGGCTCCAGCAAAAGCTTCCAGGCAGCTGAATAAAACCATTCTATGTTTGGTCCATTAAATTAAAGCTTCTGTATATTCCAAACTATTTAATCATAGAGTGAAACCCAACTTAATTGGTCGTCGGTCTTCAATATCTGCTACCTGGGAGGCACAGTTGAAGATGGCAAAGTCCTTTTTCCTGACATTTATTTGAACATTTTACTAAAACATATTGCTGTCTTGAGTTTGAACAGATTCATGGTGTGTTTTTCATGGTGTTTAGAACCTGTTGAATGTTTGATCTAGTTCTATTTCTGTATCAGATCAATTTCTAGTATGTCGTGTACCTGTAAAATAAGTATCAGTAGTGATATTTTCGTAAGAACCAATTTTGCATGCTTCAGCACTGGCTAAAAATGGCAAGTAGTATCGGTTGGTCCTGCAAGAGGATGTTCACCGGAAAAGTGATGTTTACATAAGATGTTGTCTTATAGTATTCTATAACTTTCCTAGCTCTCTCTTGCATTAGGCACCTGAGCTCGCTTCTAAACTGGTGCACTTAATTGGCGGCCCGGATCCAAATGCAGATACAGATAAGGTATGCCTGTTTCTTAGTGATGTTCACAGACCATTTAATTATATAAACTAATCAGATAACCACTATTAAAGCATTGTTCTTTATTTGTTTTATTTATTGACACCTTTTACTCAAGGTTCCAAACCTTTCCCCTTCTTCCTCTGCCTTTCCCACCCACCAGTACTTGCATGAGAGAGGTCTGCCATTTTCACTTAGCAAATCTCTCGTCTTGCAAAAGCCCTTTTTGGGTAGGAATATTTTTAACATGGGAATGTATAAAACGATTTGAAAGGATACTTAAAATGCTTAAATACATTCCAAGTTTTTTTGTATCCTTTTCCATTCATTTTTCTGTGCACCTTGTACATAAATAAGTTATTTCCCGTTTCTCCTGTGAAATGATTAATTCCAGTCTATAATGATTTTAATGGCATTCTGCCTGCAGAGTAACCACAATGCCATCCTGACCAGTGACATCAAAGATGAGGAGTATAAACCACATGAGTTGGCCCAGAGGCAGACCGTCCATCCAGCAGAGACCTGCCCTCCAGCTCGCAGGGCAAAGCGCATGAGATCAGATGTAAATCCTTTCAGCTGGTGAACCTGAAGATAAACCTGAAGAATATTTGCATAGATTGAGCATCAGTTGCATTTTTACCCAAACTCCTTGATTATCTTTACCCCAGGATTCCTATTGTGTTTATAGTTTTACAGATAGTGTCAGATGAATGGCTAGATGTTTACTAACAGTATTTGAGGTAAAGGTGGGCAGAATACTATACTGCTGATTTGAGAGTATTTATATCTAGAATGGCATCATAATCTGACCTTTGGCACCATACTGGTAGCGTTTTGAGCTTAAGGGATTGTTGGTCCTTTTAAGTAGATTTGTTAGTTTGTGAAAATGACTGTAATGTTTTTCCTAACTTTTCTGATTCACTGACTGGCACCTAACTTTGCCCTTGCCCCATAGGTAGGCCATGTGAAAACTGATCCAGAACAGCCAAATCCAAACCGACCAAATCTCAGGAGGAGAACAGGATCTTCTGTCCCCAAACTAGAGCTTGGTGTGACCCAGCCTGCTCTTCTCCCAGGTTTACACCAAACCAATCTGATTCAGAATGTTCTGGGTCAAAGGTCAGCAGCCCCGTTCTCAACAGCTACAGGTTATTGCTCTTCTTGCCTATTTGTGATATTTCTGCAGGCAGATATTATTTTCTCACTGATCTTTATGAAATTTAATGTTTAATTTAAATATTTTGCTCATCACGGATGAAATGACCGCAGAGCACAGTGTGGTTAAACATTTTCTGACCAACTAATCAGCATCCATCATACAATTATTTTAATGCTGCTGATAATGGTGACAGTAATTCAGTTTTTTTTTGGCCATATAAGATGCAAAATTCCTTGTCAAGCAACTTTTGCACAGTGTTTTTTTGGAACCATTCCGCCCACTCAGTGTGGCTTCTGCCTTACAGGGAAGGACGTCCCCATTCAGGTGAAGCAGGAAACCACTGAGATGGAGTTGCTGAGCCAGGCAGTAAAAGATGTGCCACAAGAGCAGGGCAGTGATCCCATGGTGAGTCTGGTGTCTGTAACACATTGGTTATTGAGGGCAGCTCTGTGGGCGTCCCTGCTGGTTGGGGGTTTCAGTTCTACCTCCATTCTATGTTTGGAATTGGCGTGGTCTTCTGGTGTTCTGCTCATCTCCTACAGGTACTCCCACAGCCTTAAGATCAGCAGGGGGGCTAATTGGTGTCCCTAAATTGCCCATAGAGTATTGGTGTGCATGTGCCCTGTGATGGACCAGCATCTCAGCCTTATACCATGTGCTGCCTGGATAGAAGATGGATATTAGTTATTGTTTTATTGTGTGCAGATAACATACTGAAAGTTGCTTCTATTTGGCTGATGTGATCTGAGACACCAGGATACCGTGTCCCCCACTCCTTGTTCTGACTGTTTATAAATACTCTGACTCTGTGAATGACCTTTTATTGCAGCTAAATGTGATGGAATAGCTTCCAGAACTGTCAGCCCTGTTGTGATTTTGACCTGATGTACAGTAGTGACAAATTTGAATTCAGTCATAATGTATTGCAATAACACATGCACATATACACCCACAACCATATTTACAAAAAGTTGGGACAGTGTGGAAAAACGCAAATAAAAACAAAAACTTTTACTTATATGTAAATGATCACTACAAAGGCATTATATGTCAAGTTTGAACTAATTTGTTGTAAATATGCACTCATTCTAAATGTGATGCCTACAGCATATTCCAAAAAGCTGGGAGGCTTTAGTGATGCTCCTTTTATACCCAATTATGATGCCATCACCTGTTACCTATACACCTATTCCTTTAACTGTAGATGCCCCAAACAGTTAAAAAAAAAAAAGAAAAAAGATAGAAAGAACTGGCACTCCTTGGAATTGGCATCACATTTAGAGTGTATTTTTACAAAAATAAATGAAGTTCATTTGTTCAAACTCTACATTTAATGTTTTTGTAGTGTATTCAATGAATAAAACTGACCAGTCACTGCCTTTTGCTTTGATTTCACTTATTTGCGTACCAGCACATACATACTGAGGGCAGGGGTAAAAATCTGAGTGACTTTCATAAAGGCCAAATATTATGGTCAGATGACTGGGTTAGAGCATCTCCGAAACTGCAAGGTTGTGGGCTGAGTTAGCCAAGGTGAATACCTACCTAGGAGGGAAAAACCATGAACTGCTGACTGTGTGTGTGCCTGCCTGTGTAAGGCAATGTATCGGTTAATGTGTCTGAATGACGAAATGGTATATGTTAAAATAAAGAAAAATGCAAAAATAGGACTGCATCATTAGAATCATAATAAATTAAATCTCATATTCTGTTACCTAACACAATAATAAACAGTCCAATAGTCTTTTTTTTTTTTTTTTTTTTTTTTTTTTTTTTTAAATTAAAAAAAAAAAAAAAAGCCCAGTTTAAATTTCTGGCCAAAAGCGGCTTAGTCTGTCTCCCCATAGCCTTTAACTTACTGAGGCTGTTTCGGCCTCGCTCCATTAATACACACACTCGGATGTCTTAAATGAGCATGAGTTTCCAGTGATGTATCTGAGTTCAGTATAACTGAGCCTACAGACAGTCTAGGTCTTATCAGCTATTTTCTCTCCAGTGTTGGTGATGTGGGAAGGTCTTCACGCTCTTGCTTTGCCGTTATGACCGACTGTAATCAGCACTAAGCATAACCAACTCACAGCCACAATTAGCATTTTTGTCATGGTGCACATCTACTTGTGAATTCAGCTTTCACCCATGTCAAATGAATTAGTTTCATTGTGGTTTCTGAACCAAAAATGCTATAACCAAGCAGCACATGAATGTATATCGTGACAGCCCTAATATGTAATATAATCATGTACGGTGGACGTTATTCTTGTTTTTCCATTTGTGTTGAAGGCAATTGTTTTTTTCATTTCAAAATATTTTGCAAAAATTTTGAAAAATTTGGGGGTTGGTGAAATGATTGTTGGAGCTGGGTGAAGTTTTTACGGTGGCTGTGATGACAAAGCAGACAGGACTCTTTTCTACTCTCTGCGCGAGTGGTTCTGTTGCAGCCGCCCACAGGAAGGTAACATGCATGATGAAGGGGATGGGGGGAAAGCCCTTCGTAGTCTCATCCCTAAAAGAGACTAAACCTCTGGGGACCCAATGGGGTCTGGACTGTTGGGGACAGGAACTGGTGTGGTGCTGAGGTGTCACACGCTGCACGGCAGCACTCTGACCCTAATCTGAAGCAGCCCGCCCGTGTTGGTGCATAGAATGTCTTGTCTCTCTGGCCTAATGACCATCTTCCTCTGCTCATGGAGGAGCTTCGTAAATTACATTTCAGTGGCGGCACTCTCTGAGGTATGCAGATCAGGGAGTGGTCAGATCTCTCTTATTGGTCTGGTCACCCTGATGGCTGTGATACTCAGGGATGTTTGACCTACCTTTGAGACTGTTGCAGATCACCACCTCCTGATGGTGTCCGTTGTCACTCCTTACAATGAGCGTATTATGAGGCTCAGGCTAAGACACTCTGGGTGTGTCGTCTGTATGTTCTGACCGTGGTGAGTGATGTCTCAATGAGGGAGACATTTTGTTTGCAATTTTGCTCGGTTGATAGGTGCCCACGAGGTGACACTCCTCTTGTCATGCGACCACTGGCACTGACAGGGCTGGTTATGAAGATTGTCAGTCCCCACAGGTCTGGCCACCATGGTGAAAGTGGCTCCTTGACTTTGCAAAAGGTCAGGGGCGGTGGCACACTAGATCCTGGTTTCAGTGCCTTGAGCTGCATTGTTGGACTCGTGATCTGTTTCCTTTGCCTCCATCTTTGGGGGCAGACACTGGAGGCTCCTACAGAACTGCAGGGTCTCCAGGAGTGCCCAGTTTGTGAATTCTGACCAGAGACTTGTTGCTACTCTGAAGATTCAGCTTGGTTCTAGTAGGCTACCATCTACTAGGAGAATGAGACTGGAACCGGGCAGACTCCAAAATCAGGCTTTTTCTGATGGGTTTGCATGCAGTTTGTGTGAGGAACTTGCAGACTTGGGTGCGACTGCCAATTCTAATGTGATGTGGGAGACCTTCTGTTATAAGACCCTGAAGATTGCCAAGCAGTGTGCGAAATGCAGGGGGGGGGGGGTCCGGGGGGGTCCGACACCCCCGATTAACCCATGAGACCCCCCGAAACCCTCAAAAGCAAAATTTTAAGGGGGTCTCAAGATCAGTATTGCACAACAATAAGGAGATGGGGACCCCCCGAATACTGACGGGTATTTCGCACACTGTTGCCGAGGGTTGTGTTGGTGTTTCCCATTTGTTGTGTATTTCTGGCTGGGTTCATGAAAGCATGACATGATCTCTGGGTTGGGTTCCATGGATGTGGCTGCTTCTGCATGTCTGAGGCTCTTGCCATCTTTCTAGGTGGACCAGTATGTGTGCTTGGTGTGCAGCATTGGGACAGAGGAAGAGCGCCTGCTTTTATGCGATGGCTGTGATGACAGCTACCACACCTTCTGCTTGGTCCCGCCTCTCCACGATGTGCCCAAAGGGGACTGGCGCTGTCCCAAGTGTGTGGCCCAGGTGAAAAGCTTCACTATTGTTTCTGAAAGTTGTAATTGTGCTCAAATCCAACAAGAACTTTGGTTCCACTTAAATGCTACTTGGTTGTATCTCTGATGCCCGTTGATTAGTGAGAAGGACAGTTTGTTCAGTAGGGGTGTAACAATACAGTCTACTAACGATTTGGTTCGATAGACGATTCAGGGCTCGTAGTTCAATGCACTCAGCATATATTCAAGAAAAAAAGACCGAAACCAGACTAAGATCTCAGTTCTTATTTCATTTTAGGCATGTGGATTTTCGAAAAAGTTTTCAAACCATTTCTTTTTCTTCTTGCAAATTTTTCCTTACTTTGATGACTCCAGCGCCAATTGCAAAAATAAAATCTCAAAGCAAAACTGAGAATAATGCCTTTTGTGCCCTCTTGTGTTAACATTACTAAATGATTTCATGCCACGGTACACTCCTATTCCCAGAAATGCTTGGCGCTAAAACCTTTCTGGCGTATTTGTAACAGCAATGAAATATCTGTATCTATGTGTATGCAGCGACGAGTTAAAGGAAAACAACACTTTTTGTCATATTTGAAATCTATATCTATCATTGGACAGCAGACACTTTGGACTGGGATTTACTTAATTGGGAGTGACTGGACGTTCCTTT
This sequence comes from Mormyrops boulengeri, assembly GCA_026781065.1. Lineage (NCBI taxonomy): Eukaryota > Metazoa > Chordata > Actinopteri > Osteoglossiformes > Mormyridae > Mormyrops > Mormyrops boulengeri. Next base: position 4,349,088 of record JAODLD010000044.1, on the reverse strand, counting down.
AATACGCTGCTCAGAATTGTTGTTTAATTTTTTTAAAAAACCTTCTTTAACAGGAATGCAGCAAGCCTCAGGAGGCCTTTGGCTTCCAACAGGCTCACAGAGACTACACACTCTGCGCATTTGGAGAGATGGCGGACGCTTTTAAATCGGACTACTTCAACATGCCAGTCCATGTAAGTAAGGCTATAGAGGCTTATAAATAAATAGAATGGTAGAGATTGATCGCATGACTAAAAAGAAGGGGATTCAACTGTATATACTTATTACTTTATTTAAAGACTTGCACTACAGCTGTGTGTTTCTGCAGTACTGTATCTTATACATGTTTTAATACAAGATGATACAATCTGTGGTTTTGTGTGTATGTCAGATGGTTCCAACAGAGCTGGTGGAGAAGGAATTCTGGCGACTTGTCGGTGCCATTGAGGAGGATGTGACTGTGGAGTATGGTGCTGACATTGCCTCTAAGGAGTTTGGCAGTGGATTTCCAGTCAGAAATGGAAAATTTAAAGTTGCCCCTCAAGATGAGGTAGTATAGTCCTGTGCGATGTAAAGTTCAGTGTTCTTTGATAAATACTTCGTAACCGTACGACGTTTTCTAGATTTGTATTTTACTGGAGTATTTTAAGTTGTTGCAATTATTACGTTGATGTAGCTACATTTCAGAGCCAAATAACGATTTTTAATTTTTTTTACTCCAGTACTCTCTGCACGATTGTCGTTACTCACTACTTAAAAATATATATACTATTACATCTGCACAATTGTGGGTAAAATATGAACCAGAATTGTTTGTCACTCAGAATCAGGATTGCAATTTTCTCATTATTCATGAGCAATATATTTGTTTGTTTATTATTATTTTTTTGCATGATATGCTGTCTTCATGATGGAACAAACAATATGTAGAGCAGTGTTGTCAGGATACCAAAATTTCAAACTTCAATACGATACCAAGAAAAATATTGAGATTCAGAACCATTTTTTACACATATAGTATATAATATGACTCAGTGAAAAATTGAATTGCGATGTTCTCTGCAGTAAAAACTTTACAGCCTTTTATAAACTCATGTCACGATAAAATAAAAATCTTTGCATTGCATTGTCAGTCAAAGCATAATAATATTAAGTACAGTAGTAGTCATTTGAATCATGCTGTATTCGTGTTAAGGGATTTTCCTGGACAGTAAATAAACCCCATTAAAATGAGATGTTACTCTATATTATTGTTACAATTAGTAATACAACAGATATGCAATAGATAGTACAAGAGTCTTTTACATGCCTTCTGTAACTCGTATGTCAAAGCACAAAAACTTCAAACAATTGCACAACCTTAAAAGTTTGCATCCGAATGATCAACACGACCTCACGAGATTGTGTGAAGCTGAACACAACCCACAGGTAAAAATAATTGCAGACCATTATCTTAAGGCAGAATTGTTTAACCGATTACCTTTTTTTAAAGAGCCTTTAACTCATAGAATTCTTCAACCGGAACAGTCTCATACAGATTAATATTTCATTCGTTCAGAAATTAGACCAATCTCTCAAAACTAATAATACTGTGTTGTCAGTCCTACTAAAATATACATAACCAATGGGAAAATAGGGCTAGGGGCATGCGACTCCAAAACCTAGTAACATGCCAAATAAAATGAATCAAATAATAAAAAACAGTAATACCAGTAATTTTATTTCATATATGATTGAATCAGTTGTTTTGGTGCTTTCGATACTTTTGACCACACTAATGTAGAGATGCATGATACATATCGGTTAATATAGCAAAACTGGCATCTGATATTTAAATCACTGAAAAAATGGTAATTATAGCATTGCCATTTTCTGTAGTGCAGGATGAGGGATTTAGAAGGTTCATTGACTACATATAAGAGGTCTAAAAGTACTGGCCTGCAAAATGTTTATGATTCATCAATAAATCTGACCCATAGATCATTTGGCTAATCTGCACCAGTAAGCTTGGCAAGTATCACTGCTTTTTCTTTCTTTTCACTTTTTGTTGGAAAAGTTAGGTGCCCAACATGGCTGGATTTATTTGTTGTCCAGTTGCAGTCAGCAGTCTGCTCCAGGATATTAAGTTAAGGTGGTAATGTTAAAAACAAAATTAATCACAGTGCTAACCTAATTACTAAGGATCAGCCAATTGGTCTAAATATGGCCAATTTTATTAGCTAATCTTTTGTCCAAAGCAATATACAAGTAAGGCCAATAGTACATTACAAACAAACATGACTAGGAATAAGTTTGGCTAAGTTGAGCTTCCAGTGAATGCCCAGTTAAAAGTGCACTTAATAGTGATGTCCGATTTATGAACAAATCACTTTTTGAACTGGTTCTTGTCAGTGAATTGGTTGAACCAGTTTTCAAATGTAAATGAATCAGACTTTTTGTAGATCCGTGCATTGCACAGATCAAAGTACAAAGTCCTGAATTTCTGTCATGTCTGATGTTTAATATTTGATAAGGGGACATTATTGCTATTTTGACATTATTGATCAGAGGCTGGTGGTTCTTCTGTTAGACTTACCTTGACTGTGGCTGGAACCTAAACAACATGGCCCTCATGGACCCATCAGTGCTGACCCATATCACATCAGACATCTGTGGGATGACACTGCCCTGGCTCTATGTAGGCATGTGCTTCTCCTGCTTCTGCTGGCACATTGAAGACCACTGGAGCTACTCCATCAACTACCTGCATTGGTACATAGAACTCCTTGCTTCTTAAGGCTGTATGACCTCCAACAATAATCATTTTGATAAACGTTTCCCTCATGTCAAATTAAGTGTACTGTGCAGTGATTTTCAAAATGAAAAGGATGCATTAACTAATCCATTTATTTACCAGTGAAACCCTTTATCTTGTGACCTCCAGGGGTGAGCCTAAGACATGGTATGGTGCCCCTGGTTTTGCGGCGGAGCAGTTGGAGGACGTGATGAAGAAGCTGGCTCCGGAGCTCTTTGTATCTCAGCCAGACCTCCTGCATCAATTGGTCACCATCATGAATCCCAACACCCTGATGGCCTATGGTGTTCCAGTAAGACCTTTTCTGCAGCCTTTGTCACTGGTTTGCACTGCGTCTTACAGTATGATGCCTAGCAAAGGCTGCTAATAACCAGTGTATTTACTGATAGTTGTTGATCTGTCTGTGATTTAATTGATCTAGGTTCCATTGTGTCTGCTGCCTGCTGTGTTGGATATTTTTTTTAGTTTTCTTTAGATAACATACAAGTAAGAATTTATGTATTTGGTACCTATGACAATTTGGCCTGGGCGACATTGATAAAATATCATATTGTGACTATGAACACTTATATCATCAATTTGAATATTGTATCGTGATATAGCCTACCCACTTGTTTTCTTGCATAATTAACAATGCACTATTTTTACATGAATTCCATCATGGTGCGAGTCTAATGTTGGCGTAATTTATCATTTTATCGGTCTCATGCTCCGCAAGTCTTAGTAAAACAATTTGGTCTCATAATCAGAAAAACTAAAAAAAAAAAAAAAATCTGTTTTCTACATATGAATTTTAGTATATCATGATAAATATCAATTTTGTGAAAATCTCTGAAATTGTAGTGATATCATTTTTAGGGTCTGTCACCCAGACCTAGTGACAGTGTATACTTTTGTTTGAATCCATTGTTTGTAGATCACTTTATGGATAGCGCTGGATTCACATCTAAATCTTTAACTGTATTCTCAATCCCACCATAGATATATCACACCAACCAGTGTGCTGGGGAGTTTGTCATCACCTTCCCCAGAGCCTACCACAGTGGATTCAACCAGGGATTCAACTTTGCAGAGGCTGTCAACTTTTGCACTGTGGACTGGGTAGGCAGCTTGTTGTTGTATTTGACAGTCGCTGCCATGGTGATTCTTCCTGTGCTTGGCTGACAGCGGAGATGGCACTGTCATCGGTTATTCCAGATGCCTCTAGGCCGCCAGTGTGTGGACCACTACCGGCTGCTGCATCGCTACTGCGTCTTCTCCCACGATGAGATGGTGTGCAAGATGGCATCCAAGATCGACAGCCTTGATGTGGTGCTGGCTTCTGCCGTGCAGAAGGACATGGCCATCATGATTGAGGAGGAGGAACGCTTACGTGACAAAGTCCAGAAGATGGTGATTCATTAATAATATTATAAAAATATCTCGGTATTGCCAGATCATTCCTGAAGACTGCTATATATTTAGGGGTCTCATTTGCCTCCCAGGGAGTGGAACGCTGTGAGAGTGCCCAGTACGACCATCTCCAAGATGACGAGCGCCAATGCACCCGTTGCCGCACCACCTGCTTCCTGTCTGCCGTCACATGCCCCTGCAGCCCGGGAATGCTTGCCTGCCTCCACCATGCCCAGGATCTCTGCTTGTGCCCTCCCTCCAGTTACACACTCAAGTGAGTCCTATCTGGCTCATCTCCTTTTACATAGCTCCCATCGAAACTCAAGGTCACCTCTAGCCTGTCAATTTGGTGCTTAATATGGCAATTGCCAGATCACGCAAATTATTGCTAATACAGCATAACTGGCCCTTGGGTGCTCAACTCACCTATCTGTTATGTCTGGGTGAAGCCTTATTAAGCTGGGGGAAGAGATTAATTAGGTCACTTTTACATCGGGCAGTTCCCACATGTGCCTGTTAACCTCCAGCTACAGATTCACAGTGGATGACCTGTACCCTATGCTGAGGGCAGTGAGGCAGCACGCCAAGCCCTATGATGACTGGGCCTCTCGTGTTAACGGGCTGCTGGAGAATAAATCGGACCAGAAAAAGAGTGAGTCGTCACAACATGGCGGTTTCTCATATCTCAGAAAGCACTCGTGGATTGTTGCACTGCTTTGAAAAATAAGTGGTCACGTTTTGAGCTTTATCTTTTGGCTTAAATAAAGGAGGAGAGAACAAGATGAGGTGTGAATTGAGTCCAGGCATTGTTGAAAGAGAAGCGTATATGATTAGTTCCACTTTGCAGGCATAGTGGCGTTCCTGTCCCTGATAAAGGAGTCCGAGGCGAAGGCCTTCCCAGACAACGACCTGCTCCGCCACCTTCGCCTCGTCACTCAGGAGGCCCAGCACTGCCAGGCGCTTGCCCAGCAGCTGCTCAGAGCCAAAAGGCACACAAGGTTTGAGCTCAGTATTTAGCTCACCTGCCACCTTCTGCCTTCTGAAGGACAATTGAACCTGTTAACTGAATATGACAAGTGCTTCATATTTTACAGTAGCTTAGTAATACTGTATTTGGTGTATTGCAATTTTATAAAGCCTATGTATTTTAACATTTGTGGCATTATGCAGTGCATGACATGGTTGGATGAATATGACCTTATACAGCCAGCAGTCTATAGGTCTGTTTTTCTGTTTAATTGCACTTTGTAAATAACAAGATCTGTCCCACAGGTACCGCCCAGGGGGAGGCAAGTGCTGGAACAAGCTGACTGTAGAGGAGCTGAAACAGTTTGTCAGGCAGCTCTACAGCCTCCCCTGCAGCATTAGCCAGGCTCCTTTATTGAAGGTACAGACAGGAAATTAACACATACCTATATACCTACACACACATACAGAACATATACAGGTACCCTGTCGCTTTACGATCATTCACTTTACACCACCAGTTTTCGATAACCGATTGTAATCCAAAGAAGATTTTTGCTTTTACAAAAGAAGGAGAAAAGTGAAAATAGTGATTAGCGTTTGTTGGTTACCGACATTTTGGGCAACAAAGGACCGCATATACAATGGTGGTCCTTTAGGATTGTAAGGGCACTCCCACACCTGGGGCCGACTCCCGTCCTTCCTATTGCCTAGTCACGTCGTAGTGCAACACATTGCTCCCATGTCTGTGGTGATGCTGGTTTAAATAAATGTTCTGCACTGTCAGCTGTACAGAAGTATACCAAATAGATACAGTAGATACTACTTGACAATGATAACTGTGTTGTTAGTATATGCATCTACTATACTATATTTTAAGTCATTATTTAGGCTGTATCATATAGCCTAGGCGTGTAGTAGACTATACCATATACTCCGTTCTCACATCAGCAAATTCGCCTAACGACATTTCTCAGGATGTATCCCTGTTAAGCGACTCATGACGGTATTGATTCTGATATGTGAAACTGCACTGCACATACATTATTTCTACTTCTATAAAGACTGTATTTATCACGTCACTCATGCTTTTGCAAGTTGTTGGTGTTATTTTAGGTTTTATGTGTTATTTGGTAGGTTGTTTTTGGGTCTGGGAGGGCTCCAAAAATGTTGCCATGTTAATTAGTGGTAATTGCTTCTTTGCTTTACGTCATTTTGGCTTAGGAAAGGTTTCATAGGAATTCTCTGCTTTCAGATAGAGGAAGAAACCTGTATAAATGACCAAATGCTTGCTTGCATGCATACATACATACATACATACATACATACATGCATGCAGACACACACATTCTGTCCTGCATGTGCAGCTCTTGACTTGAAAGACCATGAATGTATTTCTCAGCGAGAGCCTTTATAGAAGGCCTTCAGTTGAATGCAATGCATCATTTTTAGACATTTATTGTTACTGTAATCCACTGTGCGGTAATCTCTGTAGCCAGCCGGGGGCTGCTGTTCCCCTAGGCTATCAGACAATCGTCTGATAGGCTGCCCTGTGTCTTCACAACAGGAGCTCTTAGATGGTGCAGAGGACCTCCAGCAGCAATGTGAGGAGCTGCTAGCGGAGGAGGCTCCCTGTGTGGGACGGATCCAGGCCTTGCTGGATGCCAGTGCTGAGCTGGGTGTGGCAGTACCAGGCCTTCCAGCACTGCAGGGGCAGCTAGAGCGAGTGCACTGGCTGGAGGCTGTGCGGGCTGCTACTTTGCGGCCTGCCCGCCTGTCCTTGGACAGCGTACGCCAGCTAATCGACCGTGGCGTGGGCCTCACTGCTCACCCTACAGTGGAAAGAGGCTTAGCGCGACTCCAGGGGCTGCTGTCCGTGTCTGAGCACTGGGAGGACAAGGCCTATGCCCTCATCACTGCCAGGTAAGCGGTGCAGAAGAGTTTTGGCCGTTGTTGATCTGTTGCAATTGTTGGTAAAGTTCTTATTGTCTTTGTTCTGTTCTTTTGCAGTACTCACTGTTATTTATTGAATTTTAAGAAGCTTGTATTTAATGTCATGAGCACCTGCAGACCAAGGAAGCCATTTAGGCCTCCGAGGGGTTGCGTGTATTTACTGTTTAGGTAGGGCTGTTAAGGAGAATTGTGAGTTCTGATCTCCTGGTGTCTTGCTTGGCAGGCCATGGTCTTGGTGGAGTTCTAATACAGAGGCCTGAGGGTTCAGTCAGGCAGATTGCCAGTGGTTGGGTTCAGTAACTGTCAGTATGTGCATGGTCCGTTTGAATGGAGCTCTTGAAAGCCCCAGGGAAACCTGAGTCGGTTGTGTTTAGCTGGCAGTTATCACTGATTACCACCTGGGTGTTGTTGGTATGTTACTGCCCTGCCCTGTTGCACTGTGTTCCGCCTTCATGACTCCCCCGGCATGACATTAGTCCGTGAAAAGAAGCACTCAGTGGAAAGTAAAGGGTCTGACAGAAAGTGGGAGGATGGGTCTACCATACCAAGAGAGCCTGTCTGCATTACCTGTGGTTGTCCTGTCCATCTCAGGTCAGATAGAGGTGCAGCTGCGGAGGCACAAAGCACCGGTAATAGCCCCCCACTCGCTGGTACCTGGGTTTTTGTCGTAGGGCATGGGAATTTACGGACAGTCTTGACTTCGGATTCTTGGAGAGACAGCAGCTGTCTGAGCGGCAGAGATGGCATCGGGCTGGCCTGCCGGAAGGTGTGCAGCAGTCAGAGGTGTTCTGCCCAGGTCTTATCATGGATGACTAAGTCATCCAAATAGGCTGCTGCATTTGGCCTGAACCACATTCCACCAATTCACCCACACAAGGTATGGGGTGACTATCAATCCAGGACATCTTATTCAGTTTTAGTGCCGAGGGACGGGCGTGGACGATGCGGGTAGAGTGCAGGGGGACGGGCTCTGGCAGCCAGGTTATACGTTTTCTACCACTGTGAATGGACATTGCCAGGTTCCCAGGAATTTACACTTCACCCGTCACCCTCTTGATCCCCTTTTCACCTGCTGGACATGCTCATTGATGGTACGGTAGGGTGACGGCTGCTACTGTCAGGCCTCCTTGACAATATTCCATAGACTCCTGGGCTGTCATTTGTTCAGAAGCTCAAAGGGTGCGTAGCCAGAGGAAGCTTGGAGCACTTTTGTACTCCAAACAGGAAGTAAGGGAGTCAGCCCCAGGTATGGGACGCTCTTTAAAGCCCTGGGAGGGAGCCAAGTCTGTTATCTTCAGCTGAGGGTGATAACTGCCTGCCAGCCAGATGTTGACGAGCCGTTTCTGTCCTGCCCTACTGGGCCTCTTCTCTGTATGCCTTGTGAAGCTCCTCCATCACACTGAACAAAAACTAAAACAAAGTGCACTTAGCCTGGTCAGAGGTGAGTTTGTCAGAGGGAGAAGTTTCACCTAGAAATATGAAATAATTATTTTACTCATCTGTGTTGCCTAGCCAAAAGATACTGCATATTCATTCGTTTATGAGGTACCTTTGGTGTTTGTGTGCCCATGCACATTGCATTCAAGTTCACATATGGAGTCTTGTATTAGTGCTGATATTAACAAAACATTGCAAAGTATATATTAGTGTATAAAATGCTTCATTTCCAAGGAGCAGCAAAGGTATGACATGAATCAATGCACATTATGTGCCATTTCATTGCTGGGTCTTGCCTGATTAATCATAATCCACTGACTGAGTTTCCAGTGAAAATAGCCTAAGTGCGTGTATCTCCTCAGGCCCTATCACTGTCTGGGGACCCTGGCAGCTGCTGTTCGAGAGGTGGAGAGAATTCCTGCTTACCTGCCTAACTGCTTGTTGCTCCAGGATGCTGTCAGCAGGGCTAAGCAGTGGGTACAGGAGGCAGAGTCCATCAAGGTAGGCTTCAGGTTGCCTGCCGTATTTCAGAAACATTGTCTGCTTGGCTGTTGCTGTCCCCGCTAGTGTGTCATGTGCTTTTGGAGTTTCTCTACCTGTCTGTTGGTTCCTGCCATAATGTCTTTGCTTTACTCCTGAACCCAATCTGTGTTCCTGCTGATGTTCTGAGCAAGATGTCAAAAGCATAGTATGAGCTGACATTTGAACTTCCTTCGTATCTTTGTGCCCCTGGTCTAGGTTGTACGGAAATTGGAAATTTTATCAGATTGAAATGTACACAAAAAAAGGTTTACTTAAGTGTCAATAGCAGTTTTACATATGTGTAGGATACCAACTGAGGTTCTTAGTGGCTAATTAAAAAACATGTGGTTTGTTCTGGAAATGGGTGTTTTAATCCCCTAATAAACTTTAAGGTTTGTATGGTACTGTAGGAAGGAGACACCGAGTCTTTCTGTTCTTTCAGCTCAGGGACCACATGCCTCAGTTAGGCACCCTCTCTGCTCTGGTGTCTAAAGGAAAGTCCATCCCTGTCCACCTGGAGTCTCTGACACAGCTGGAGAGCCTGCTCTCAGAAGGGGAGGCCTGGAAAGAAAGTGCTGCTGAAGTCTTTCTCCTACCAAACTCTCCGTTCTCATTGCTAGAGGTACTCCAGTGTGTCTCCACTCACATTATGCATATTTTCTTAAATGTTAAAGTTCTTAGTTGCTTTGTCTTAAATTCTTAACTTCTTTAAAGTTTAAAAAAATAGGGCTACGTGATATCACAAAATTTCAATAAATTATATTTATAAAACAAAAAAAGAGATGAAATTACCCCAAATAAACTATAGCTAAATAGAACTTATCTACCAATAGAGTGTGTCAGAGTTGTTGGTGGTGCTGCCACGAGATGTCAACAAACACAAATCAGTACTGGCAGGTGCGATGTGATTATTGCGCATGTGCACATTGTGATGACAATGCTGAAACGATACGTTTTACAATGGAAACTGCTTATACTGATCACGGTTATAGTGATCAACCACATATATGGATCAAAAAGCTTGGGACAGAATCATTCCTGTACAAATACTGTTTAAATACTTTGCTTATAGTAATCCAGTAGTCTGCTTACAGTGTTCGTTTTGGGCCTTTAAACATGACAACATACAGAAAAAATTAAAACTGCAGCGGGGCTGCCAGCTGTGGTGTGACACGCTTTCAGACTCTCTCGCTCATGCCAGAAATCTTATGGCAAATCTATATTATTCCATTATAGACTGTTGCATGCATGTAAATGCATGTGCATGTGTGTGCAGACTTGTCTCAAACTGAAAATCTCACGCCAGTCAGCTAACCATTGTTGGCAGCCCTGCTGCGGTAATTCTTCTACTTTGCCTTGCGGTAACCCATCTGCTTCTGGCTAGCTGCCTCAGGCTAATGCTGTGTGCACAGAAAACATGACGGGGAAAAACAAAGTCATTTCCTTTCAATGACATATATAGACTTTTCACAGCTTGTGATAAACTGACAAAAACGAGCCACCGAGATGCAGCAGCAAAACTGCTTTGAGACAATGTAACACAATGTGAAAATGCAATGTATAAATAAAATTGAATTGAAACGAATATTTAAGTACTGTATTTTAGTGTTTGAATTATATACAGTTCAGTCATTTGAACAGTAGTTTAATTTGAAGTGTTTGAAACGGCTGTACTGTATTCTGAAATCATCAAGTAAATAGCGACACTGTCCATTTTATTACCTTATATTTCTATACAAATGTCAGTTAGATGGTAATCTGCCTGAGACATAAAGAGGAAAAAAAACTTCTAAAATGATCATTCACTTATAGTGATCAAATTCACCCAGACAAACGTGATCAGTATAAGTGGACAGTATAAGACACTGTAACACAACACGTTTTGGCAGCTCCCTCCCTGGTGAAAATCCAGCTATCCTGTGTAATGGCTGGACTGAAATGCAGGTCATGCCCGTGACAATGACTAGCGAACTTCGGTACAGGTGCTTTGCCCCAGGTGTGAAGTTGGGTCTGGTGCTCCGAAGAGGAAGCCCAAGAAAGCTCTTGAGGGAAGTCAGCACAGCATGAAAAAGACGGCAACACATGATCCTATGCATGATGTGGAGAGCGCACTCTCAGAATGCAGGGAATTTGCATCTTCTGTAAGTGCACAGAGCCAGTATGTATTTACCACTGTTTTTGGATTTGATGAAACTGGAACATCAATTATTCGACTGAATGTGGCGAGAGAGCCTCTAATTGAAGGAAAATATAGAAATAACTGGGAATCTTGCCGTGGCTAAAATCAAAATGGACTCTTCAAAACAATGGAAGGTCTTGCATTGAAACAAAAATTATTCATAATATCAACTGATACTTCATTGAAGTTGTCTCTACACCTCCCCCAACTAGCTCTCTGTAGGGGAGAGCAAGCTGGCCGTGAAGGGCAGCCACCCGTTGTGGTGCCCAGGGAGCTGGGGGTTGTGGGCTTTGGTCAAGGACCTGCAGATGTGGCAAGGCTGGGCTTGAACCAGTGACCTGATCACAGGCACAGAGACTTAGCCCACTGAGCCACACACTGCCCCCTTAAGGGAAATTAAGGGAAAGCTAGGCTGCACTTCTTGTTCACAAAGTTGTGTAGAGTACGAAGTATGGAGTACATTACCACTAGCTTTGGTTGCCCTATCCAAAGTGCTTTCAAGATTTTATAATAATTTATTGTCTTTTTTTTCCCCAGATGGCCATTCTTGAGAATGTACGGTTAAAGGAGATGGAGGCACTCTCTGCTTTTCGGTTAAGTAATGATTCCAAGCTGCACTCCAAAACGGATGCAGATTCTCAGGTGTGTGTGTGCCACAGCGCCCCCACTGGAGGCATGCTGCAGTGCCGCCTCTGCCGGGGCATTTATCACAGCAACTGCATGGAGCAGCTGGCCACCAAAGGGAGCAGTCCTCCCTGGCTTTGTCTGCTGTGCTGTCGCTCACAGCGCCCCCCACTGGCGAAAGTCTTTCCCCTGCTAGCTTCCCTGCGCCGTCTCCGTGTACGCCTGCCGGAAGGGGACGCACTGCGCTTCCTGGTGCGCCGAGCCATGAGCTGGCAGAGCAAGGCGAAGAGAGTCCTTGTCCCCAGTGAGAGCAGGGACATACCTGCAAGCTGCTCCACTGACTGTGATGAAGAGGTACTTCACTCATTTTGTGTTGTGATTGTTTAGACAACTATCTTATGAACATTGAACAAACATTCATCCAGCTTCAAATCACTTATCCAGTGCAGTGTTGTGGTGAGCTTAGTGCCTGCTGCAGGAAGCACAGTGCAGGGGAACAGCCCAGCAGGGATGCCTGTGCATCACGGGGTTCAAACATATGCACTTACAATGAGCAGTTTAGAGGCACTGGTTTGCTGAACTGCATGTTCTAGGATTGTGGTAGGAAATCAGAGAACCTGAAGGAAAATAAGCCGCACACGCATGCACAGAGACACACGCGCACACACACACACACACACATATACATACATATCTGTGCCCGATTCAAACCTTGCACTCCTGTGCTTGTCCACTAAGCCTCCCTTGAACAAGAATGTTTATGGTTATGTTGGAAGTAGTAATATCCCACACAGCTTGTTACATGTTGTGCATGGCACTCTGCTGTACTGGTTTTCTTATTTTCTCTTCTTCATATTGATGTAATTGTCAGCAGGTGATGTCTTGCCCTGAGTCAGCTTCATATCCTCTCCAAGAGCAGCAGCCTGATCAGTCTCAGGGTGTCTTCCAAGGGGAGCAGCAGTGTCTCTCTCGTCATGGTCAGTAGTGCTGTGTAAGCCCTTCAGTTACTGGTCAACAAAACCAGTTCACTCGGTTGAAGAATTCTAGAGAATATTTGATAGTTTATGTAATGTTTTCATTTTTCAAATTTAACATATAAATTTAATATACACTACCAGTCAAAAGTTTTTACACACCACAGGTTTTTATCACTTATCTATTTATTTCATAAGCTATGAATGAAAATATACGTCAAATAAAACAAGCTTGCTTTATAACATGGAAAAAGTATGTAACAGTGCATGTCTGGCATCCTATTAACTGGTTGTGTGGTGAGGGCATAGTCAAATTCTAGGCTGTCCTTTAACTTTAAATGCACTAGTTAAGTGTTTCATCCTATGAAACAGAACAGTATGTAATGTCCCTTGTAGAAAAGAATGCATTGAATTTTCTCTGATGTACCTGCTAGAGGAGGTTTCTTTGAGGAATGAAAGATATATTTTCTTGCTAATAAAGGTATTCAAATGAACATACTGTACATATATTTGTAAGCAAAGAATATTGAGTGTATTTTTAGTAAATGTTAAGTGAGTAACATGTAAATGTAGAAAATCTGTGTGTGGAAAAACCTTTAACTGGCAGTGTACATAATTTTGGACATGATGAATGCACCTCCTAATGCAGGTGTGAGTCCTGACCTGGAGGAAATGATCATAGAGGGTCTCCTGCTGCAAGTGAGCCTGCCTGAGCTTCAGCAGCTGCACTGCATCATGGGAGATGGGCAGGCAGCACAGCAGGCTGGCACAGTCATGTCAGACTCAGTTCCCCGTGTACTGAACAGTTCTGATTCTCAGGGAGTGTGCCCTTCAGAGGTGGAGGTGGGTATCTTGGGTGATTGGAAGGCCGTCTGATGCAGATTGACTTGCACATGGCATATGCTTGGTTTCACTGGCTGTGTTTACACATTAATAGTTCATCATTTCAATTATTGATCATGTCTAGTCATGTGCATTAAGCAGTGGTCTCATAAACTCTGTTAATATGCTAAAAATTTCCTTGCTTAATCACTATGAAACCACTGTTTTGGGTGTAGTAATATCAAGTTCTTTCAGTGGCATAGTTGGAGCAGGATATTGTTATCGTTAGGCACTAACTGATAGCTGCTGAGAGCCTGCTGTAGTGCTTTTCCCCTTTTCCCAAGACAGATTGTGATTTTTTTCAGGAAAGTGTCTGTGGTCCAGTAGAGGAAAATTTAAAGGAGGTCGGGAGGATCACTAAGCGACACATAGAGCCTCAAAGCTCGCAGGCAGAGTGCTGGGACAAACCAAAGAAAGCAAAATGGAGCAGGGAGGAGGACTCTGAAGGGGAGGCGCAGCCTGACTTTGACACAGAAGAGGACACCAGTTTCTGTCCAGCAGAGAAGTGTCTGCAGCCAGAAGGAAATGAGGTGGGAATCCTGTTCATTCGCATTTACTGCCTTTACAAAGCATTTAGTCCACATTGAAGTTAAAGGGAAATACTTTTATCTTTTATGCATTTAAAAAGGTTTTATTACATCAATACATGTTGCACCTGGACTAGGCTATTTGCATGACAGGTCTCACTAAATTATAAACGAGATTGACCTGTGATGAGTCCAATCACCTAGACGACATCAACATGCTAGTGGCAGCACCTGGCTATGGGCTAACCCAAATACAGGAGTTTAAACTGAAACGGGAGATTAAGGGTAGAGAATTCACCAGGAAAATGAGCCGAAATATTTTGCAAGCACTACAAACCACATTGTGCCATCTGGTGGGGGGGCACAATGTACATGTATTACAGTGAGAAATCTACATCTCCAGTTTTATCTGTAGGGTTGTACTGATCCTGGGTGATTGGTTTCATGAAGGGAAGGGATCCGCTTTGTTAAAATTGTATGCAAGTGTTCTACTCTGCAAATAAGATAATGTGTGGGATTCTGTTTAGGTGGACTGGATCCAGTGTGATGGTAGCTGCAGCCAGTGGTTTCACCAAATCTGTGTGGGTGTGAGCAGCCAGCTTACTGGGGAGGACTTCGTTTGTGTCAGCTGTGATGTCAGAGACAAGCCTGTGGCCGAATGAGGGTGCCCAGTGACCACAGTCCATGCCGCCACAGCGCCCATACTCTCTCATCACTCTGACAGTGGTGCTACTCCAGCCCTGTGGGGTTTTGCTCCACAGTGGTCGCATTAGAGGGGTTTCATGCCCCTCCCCCCCAACTTTCATATGAAATGTTTCCACTTGTCGTGTGGAATGTGAAAAGGTGTGCATGTTTCCATTTTATTGCTGTGAAGTGCTTCATTAAGAAGGGGACTCTTACTTCTTCCTGCATGCTAAACCAAAAACACTGGTTACCAATATTTCGTTAAGATGAACTATGAGAAAATTTTGAAGATGTATATGATACAGTAAAAATCTTTTTGGGAAAAAAAGCACTGATTAGTGAGGAGGAATTTTTTTGGGTGTATATATATCTCAAAGCAATAATTTTGAAGTTCTGTGAGCTCTGTACAGTTTCCTTATGACTAGATTGGATTATTAAAGTAGCTGACAGAAGAGCAACCTTGTTTTGCTTCGGGGTAGCTTGTTTCAAATACTGTATATTGTGGAATAAATCTGTGTTCTCATACGATTTCTCATATCTCTCTTTTTAACTCTGTAACACAACTGTGATTTAGTGATATTCCAGTTAAGGTAATAACTAGTGTCTCACAATAATTTGGGGGTCAAATTCTGTGCAGAATGACACCTATACTGACCTCTCTCCACTGAAAAAGCCATATGCTATAGTAAGAAGAAAAACATTATTTTGTGGTACAGTAGAGTCTCGCTTATCCGACATTCCGTATTATCCGACGTCCCACTGCAAAAAAAAAAACAAAAAAACGCATCAATCGGCAACAAGAACTGCAAGTTGCGAGTGTGAGCATAGTCTATTTTTTGTTACTCCCGACTACTGCAGCTAATCACCCCGAATGTACAGTGGTGCGCCTGTCTACACTAAAACATGATTATTAGGTTTGTAATGTGTAAAATTATAACGCAGTTTGACGTTTAATAGGCTTTATCGTAACACCTCCCATTATCCGACATTCTGCTGGCCCGCTGTGTGGATAAGCGAGACTGTACTGTATTTTCATATTTATTGTGTGTCAAATTTACTGGTATACCTTGTACCTTAAATGCTGAACTCCACGTAAAATCATGCAACGAGACGTGCAACAAGATTTTGAGGTTTGACATCTCAACCTAGTTGCCACATTTTTTAGGTACACCTGCTTGTTACCCTAAAACAGCTTTCTCTTCCAAGCAGCTGATCATGTGACTACAACCGAATTTTTACAACAGGGAGATAGGGCCCAAACATATAGTTGCTTTGTGGCTAAGCATTAGAACAGAAAAGAAGTGTGATCTATATGATTTTAAAATCTGGTATGATATTGCCAGACATGGTGGTTTCAGTATCTCAGAAATATCCTCCTTCCAGATATGGTGTCTAGAGCCGTGTTTTCAAAACTTTGTGGGGACCCAGTTTTGAAAAATGACAAACCATAGTGACCCAGTTCACAATAGACATCATACATCAAGAGAAGTATGAATATGTACATTAAAAAAAACATTCCTGAACATTTTTACTGCCGTTTTCGCATCACCTATTATTATCTTGAATTGGTAAATCAGTCATGTCGAAGAGATTTCGTTTGATAAATGACAAATAAGTTATATGCATGTCTTATTCATATACACAAGAAATACTTTATACAAACAAATGTATTTAGGCAGTTAATATCTCATGGTTTTTATTTCTTCTCACCAGTGAATCAAAATACATATTTTTGATTATTTAGAAATTATTTAAAATAAGTGCAATTGGGCGGTTTTAATGGACTCTGGTTTTTTCCCTCTCATCAGTAAAACAAACTATGTATTAGTGATGTACCGAAACACCGAAAGCGAAATACAATGATTTCTTTCAGCTGACAACCCAAATAAACTTGGGGTAATTATTTGGCCATGTATGTACCAATTTGTTCAAAGATAATGTATTCAGTTAATTTTGCTTTTGAGAGTATATCGATTAAAATATATAAATGCTGCAACATATGGAGAAAAGTAGATTTTATTTCCTCTGCACACACCATAAACAGATTTGGTTACAAAAATTTTATCAACACTTTTTTCAGTGTACAGTGTATTGCGCATCCTGAAATGAATTAGGGACATTGGTGATTTCATGTTCGTCAGTGTTCCTGCGTTTTAACAACCATATAAAACAACACTATTTTGTTATACAAATCAACTCAGGTGAAACAAGTGTTTAAAGTACGTTCTTTGAAATGAATTGTAAAATGTACTTAAACGTTACATATATAAAGCCCCTTGCAACAAACATAAAGCAAAACAATACGCTAATACGCACAGTTGCTCCTCGCAATCTGTATACGTGTTGATGGCATTTTTAAAAACAATTCCCACACACATACCGGCTGCATTTTACGCAGGTGCTTCGTTTTATTTTGACATTTGCATTGACTCGTTTTCCCGGCGGAAAACGAGGAATGAAAAGCGAAAGTAAACGTATGACGTAATCAAGACTTTATTATAAGTTTTACGGCTTTTGGGGGGAGGGGGTGAGTTCTGAGGATTACTGACTGTCCCATGTTCTTGATGGGTGAACGGTATACTAACACGACGGCCCCTTAGAGACAATAAAAGGTACCATACAGTAAGGTTCAGCTGGTGGTTATGAGGTCGAAAAACGTTGGCAGTTCTTATCAGTAAATTACGCCTTCAAAAAGTGTTTCGGCAGAAAAATCGAAAATGCGGTTGCCGAAATTTCACTTTATGTCTAATAAGTACATATATCAGGACAATATGAATGCTATTAAAACACGCTTCCCTCCCACGCAGTAGTTTGGCTAACTTTAGCTGTAGCCTCATCTTTCGCAGCCAAGCATCTATTGCTTACGCCTGGCTGCAGAATCTGACGCAATTATGACATAAACTGAGAGTGTGGTTAAAAACAGCTCCCTCAAGTGGTTTAAAGGTATACTGCAAATATAAATCCTAAAACACTGGAAGAAATTCTGTACATTTATTTAGCGTCCCAAATCTCCTGCGACCGCAAAAATAATACCTCAGTTCAACCATGGTGTGCAGAAAGGTTTCTCTGAGTGCCTTGAAGTAGTTCTGGAGGCAACTGGCACTCATGGAGGAGTTTGTTTTGTTCTTACTTTTATAATGTTACAAATTTCAGAAAAATTTCAGTTTATGTTTAACAGTAGTAGTGATTAGAGGCACAATGTCTCAGTGGGCCTCCGTTCGTAGTGGGGTACTGCAGGGTTCAATTTTAGGACCGTTATTGTTCCTAATTTACATTAATGATATTGACACCAATACATACAGTAAACTGGTTAAATTTGCAGACGACACCAA
>JAODLD010000044.1:4296089-4316877 GCA_026781065.1 Mormyrops boulengeri | reverse complement strand
GGGGGGCGGGGCGTTTCTAGTTTACTTGAAAGGCCCAAATCTGCGCTCTAGAGACCCAATCTGAAGAGCGATTTCACGCGATAGGATCAGTAGCTCAGCAAACTTTGAGCATTGGTAGAAGGACAGCTAAAGAATACGAAATCCTTTATAACCATACAAACGAACTCCTTAATATCAGGTTGGGACCTTGAAAATTCTGTCATCACGTCAAGGTGACGAGGAAGAAAACAGGTGCGTCAGTTTTTGGATGATAAAACTGAAGAAGAGCTATATAATTTAGTCATCATTTAATCAGTCGACTTACGTCTTTGAATAGAATGATTTTCTTTATGCGAAGTTAAAGTTATTTTAATTGAATGAGTTTTTTGTATTATGTGGTTTGCATTTGGTTTTAACATTTTGATACACATTAGCACAAAATGGTTTTTAAGCTTTTAATCTTACAAGGGAATGTACGAAACTAAACCCTTTAATATTGGGCATTTTAAATAACGATGTTTAATATGTAAGTCACAAAATGTAGCCTACATGAAATATGATTGTGATTAACGTTTAATCATAATTTACGCCTACTGATTAAGAATAACTAATTTGTGCATAATTTGTTTTCACAGTATTTACAACAAATAGAAATGCACAATATGTGGTATAAATATTACATTTAATGTAACTACGAGTGTGTTCCAGCGTACCTTTATACAATATCTTAGTCTAGGTTCAGACTAAGGAAAGCGCTTTGCATAGTGTTGTGTTTTATTTCATTGCATTAAGTGGTGGGATTAATATATTAAATCAAGATATCGGGACATGTAAGCTGGTGCATGGTTGTAATTAATGTGGTAATTACTCTAAGGTTAAGTAGGCCTACGCCGCCTACCCCATTATTTAGTGTCACGCACTGCTACACGACTACAAATATAAACAGCAAGACACCTCCGGACAAACTGCTGAAAAGCAAAGTTTTAAAAGACATTTTTGCTTTGCAAGATTCCATTTCGATCCAGTCAAGGAACAGTAGGTAGTTTTAAATGTGCAAATTTGTCCAAAAGAAAAGTTTAAGTCGAGAAAGTATAAGAGTTAACATACGGGCATATAGCGTTTGTTCACCATTTGAAATGCTCAGTCTATTTTCAGACTAGCTTTGGTCTTGTTTTGTTGTTTTGGCTATATAGGCTAGCGTCGAATTACATCCCTTTGGAGGTCTTTATTTGCGGAGTAAATCCTGCCATGTCCCAGATTGGCAGCGTTTTCAAATCAGCAAATTAACAGCCGGGAATCACGCATCTTAGACTCACTGAACCAGCAGGCATGTCTCTACTTTATTGATCAGTATTTTGTGTTTGCGTTATTAACTAAGTTTTGTTAGTTATGTACCCTGAAGAGGATCAAGTTTATTTTCCAAGTTATAATACTTGAACACTGAGCAGTTGCGTGTCCTCAAAAGGATGGTGTAACGTAAAGATGCCCTGCAGTTACTGGAACTGTCCAGTTTGCGGTGCTGAATTCAGACTCGCCAATGTTTGCCTTTTTGTTCATGTATAAAACATATTTTTTCTACACAGCATATATTTTTTTTATTTTATGCAAAGCCAAGAGGCCAGTCTATAGCAAGCCAGCCATGAGATGATATTTACATTTATCCTGCTAATTATTACAGTTGGCTTTCTGCCTTTTTTTGACCACACCACAATATTTTTGGAATATAATTTAGTATATATGTGTGTATATATAAATATTATTTAATATTAAGATTATTAATATTTTAATATAATGAATTGGACAGATTTGATTGAGGATGAAATGCATACAGAAGGGTCAAGAGGCAGGCCTGAATCTCTGGAGAGTATTGCCTGTAGATGTTATACTAGTCAACTGTGCTGACCCAATTCTAAACTTGCAGGGCAATTAGACTCATAAATCTGATGCATAAAAGCACAAGGCCACTATATATGTATCTGGGCCAGCTAACTATCACTTCCCACAGAACTAAAACCGGTCCGAGAAGCTCAGTCTTTTGTGTCCCATATTCAGCCTGAAGTTTGAAGGCCCTTCCTGAGAAGCACAGGGGTAGGAGAGAGTTTCAAAGACATGAAAATCTCATGGCAATATGTTTGGAAATACAGGGTCTGATTTACAGGTACAGATTTTTGTCATAAAATGCCTTGAACCATTGAATATAATTATCTGAGGAATGGTGACAGTAAACATGTACTTTAGAATCATCTCTTGTTTTTTTGTTTTATATATTGTTTATTAGTGATTTCACTGTTGCAAACCAGATAAATATTTATGATATCTGTTACAGTTTCACTGACAATTCAGATTTCTTACATGACTTTTTTAACAAATTGGAAATGCAAATTCAGTGATTCATAAAATCACAATTTTGCTTGGAGGATTTTGTGTTATATACAGAAGTTTAGTTTGGTATAAATTAAACCAAATAAGTTTACCTAAATTTAAAAGTACATGTGGAAGATGAAGCAGGTTAGTGTAAGACATTCATATATGTGGTTTGGTTGTTTTTGTCCACCTGAAAGTAAAAACATCAAATAAATCAGCAAAAAATACTGCAGGGTCAGCTGTTTATAGAGCATATTTTTGACCATATTGTTCCTTCTCCCCAGGCCAAAATGATGACCAAACCTTACGGTAAACCAGGTGATGTCAGCCAGCTAGTGAGTTCATTGGGCTGGATGGATGAAGACCTGAGCTCCCAGGATGGGGAGGTGGCCCCGGGGATGGGCCACTACAAGCTGACCAGGATTGCCCTTGGTGTCAGGGAGGTGGGCAACAAAGACATAGAGGAAGAGGAAGAGGAGCTGGAGGAAGATGAGAATCAGGGAGGGGAAAAGATGCCCAAGCGTAGGGGGCCAAAGAAGAAGAAGATGACAAAGGCCCGACAAGAACGGTTCCGGGCTCGCCGAGTGAAAGCCAATGCCCGTGAGCGATCGCGTATGCACGGCCTAAATGATGCTCTGGACAACCTCCGCCGTGTCATGCCCTGCTACTCCAAAACCCAGAAGCTCTCGAAAATCGAGACCTTACGACTGGCGCGCAACTACATCTGGGCCCTGTCAGAGGTGCTGGAGGGTGGACAGTCACCCGAGAGTCACAGTTTTGTGGAGATGCTCTGCAAAGGCTTATCTCAGCCAACCAGCAACCTGGTGGCTGGCTGTTTACAGCTTGGACCGGCCCCAGTGCTGGTGGACAGGCTGGAGGAGAAATGTGGAGGGCCTGTGGGGGCTGGTGTGCCAGAGCAGCCAGAACACCCCTTCAGCTACACCTCTCCAGGCCTGCCCAGCCCTCCCTATGGTTCCCTAGAGGCCTCTCACCTCTTGCACCTGAAGGGTTTCAAGGCTGTGACCTATGAGAAGGCCTCCTCCCACGAGTGTAGTAGTGCAACACCCCCCTACGATGGGCCCCTCACTCCCCCCCTCAGTATCAGTGGCAATTTTTCACTGAAACAGGAACCCTCATCACATGAGGCGGAAAGGAACTATACCCCAAACTACCCCACCTCCCAGCACTACCCAGTCGCCACTGGACTAGCTGGGCCTCAGGGTCACGCTGTTTTTCAGGTGTCCCGCTATGACCTTCCCCTGGACGTGGCTTTGGATTCCTTCACCTCAACTTACATGGTTACCTCACAGATGACTGCCCTTTATAATGAGTGAAAGAGAAGAGAATGGGGAGAAACTCCATATATTCCACCAGTCCCTTATCCTTCCTGCTGGTCTTCAAAGAGCCAAACTTCCAAGACTGTGTAGAGACATTATGTTGCATTTATACTAAACCATTCCCCAGTCCTGCCACCCAAGCCTAGCTGCTGGAATAGAGTGGCTGGAAAAGAGTAGCCCCATTTCCTTTATAAATTAGTTTATGGCTATAATAACTTTTAATGTAATTGTTAATTTCAATGTTACTTGGTGTTTTTATGAAGAGGTAAATGGCTCTTCTTATATTCCACCAGCTACAGGAGGAATGGTCCTTCTGATTAGACCGGCAAATGTCCACAGCTCCCCATTAATCCCTATAAGCACAGTACAGACGGCTTCTGTCCCACATAGGCCTTACTGCCACAAGGCTCACATACACATCTTGTGGATAAAATGTTTTTCTTACTCCAGGAGTGAAGAGCAAGACAAAAATTGTACGCACGCGGTCAGTAATTAAACTTATTACCGCACTTCATATCTGATAGAATTTTTTTTTGATTTTAGTTGGAGTGGTAGATATTTAACCCAAAATAAGCCTCAACAAGCCCCAACAATGCTAAATATAACATAACATATCTATATCAGACATGATCGTTTCAGAATACAGAATATGGTCATTTAAAGACTCATTTATTTATAACTGTATTTAATATTTATTTGGATTTCTGTTGTTTATGTCACTGTTTCTCAATATACACTGTTTAATGTCATTACACTGTCAGTC
This sequence comes from Mormyrops boulengeri, assembly GCA_026781065.1. NCBI lineage: Eukaryota > Metazoa > Chordata > Actinopteri > Osteoglossiformes > Mormyridae > Mormyrops > Mormyrops boulengeri. The sequence continues at coordinate 4,312,434 of JAODLD010000044.1, read as the reverse complement.
ACTGGCAAGTTTTAATATTATTGTATTTAATATATTTCAGGTCATTATTGTCATTTTTCTGTTGTCCATTCCCCGATCTGTGTCATCTGAGTTACTTTTAAAAATGTAAATATTTTTCTGGCTGGCACTTAAATAAATGTAGTAATATATTATTTTGCAGATAATGCTGGAAATGGGTACTTTGAACAAGAAACACATGGAATATTTGATATTTCAGTTTATTCTTAAGGATGTTTAATGTAAATCTGTATGGTCTTGCTTCTAACACATTTAAAAGCAGGAAAATACTTTTAGGTCAGGACTGAACATGCTTTTGAAAAATGTGAGTGGTTCACCCCCACAGCTAACCTCATATTCTCAATACTGAAATCTGTTCTTCCAACCGTTTATCCTGGTCAGGTCACTGGGGGGCTGGAGTCTGTCCCAGGCAGCACAGGCCACATGGCTGGGTCCAGCTTGGATGGGATTCCAGTCCATGGCAGCAAAAATGGTAATGGGAGGGTAACAGAGATAGATGCCCTGGAGCACTTGTGCTGTGTTACTGCAAATATATGTAAGTGCCATATTCCAGGCTGTAATATCCATTCTGAGCAATAACTCTATCTATGCAAGAGAATTTTTCAGACAGTATTACAGAAATCAATGTTATTTTCATTTTTAAGTAATAGAAAAACCTATTTCTTAGCTTCCCTTTCTAAATAATATGTTTATCTAAAAACTGAGAGCTTGTTGTGAACGTCTGGCTTTTTGTACAAATGAAAATATCTTTTTTTAAAGGAAGAAAAAATTAATGGGACATGTTAAATTAAAGATTTTTTTAATGAAATTTGTGTCATGAATTGAATTGATAAAAATGGAAGTTACAGTGCTGCATGAAATATTATTCATCATGAAACAGTTTTATTGCATTGGATAGAGGCCTACTTGAAAATCCTGTAAGCCAAAAATACAGAAACATGCAAACCAAGAAATTAACCATATCAACATCTTAAGAATCCTTAAAAAATAAGTAACTGAGGATGTACAGATCCATCAAGATAAGCAGGCAAGACATGCTCCGATTACCATTCCACAGCATTCTGGAGGCCGGAACATGTTCTTAACTGATATGTATTTCAGGAGAGATTATATCAGTGTCTCTTGCTGCCATCATCTGTGGACTGCATGCGATTTCAGCTCACTCCATTACGCCCCTGAGCTGCTCTGGGAGCCCCCGCAGGCCCTGGGAACAGTGGGCTATGAAACAGGTGATGGCTACTTACAAGACTGTCCCTCAAAGGATCATATGATAAAAGACAAAAAGAACAAATACTCTACCACAATCTCTACTACAGAGCTCACAGGAAGTCTTAAGACTCTTGCTTCATTCTGTAAAATGTTGCAAATTTACTGGTTTCATAACTAAATTCCATCGACAAGCAATGTTTGACATATCTGCACATATTTTCCACATTGACATTTTCTTTTTATGATTATTTTTATTAATTGTTTTGACTGATGATTCTGTTCTTCAGTACTGTTCTTGCCATTTTGCAATTAATTGCAATTGTAGTCATTGCCTCCCAAAGGGATATTAAACACAAATGTTATGTTGTTGCAAAGGTGTTTCTAATTAAAAAAGCACCCAGTGAGACTGCTTGTTAATGAACTCAGAACAGCTCTTCTAGAATTATAATTTGAGATTCAATTTAATACTACTGGAAATTGTTTTGCTTAAAACTATTGGATGTTTCTAATATATATTTTTTGCAAACAAATGAATAAAGTAAAGATTTTTGTTATAAAACCAAAATATATGCAATAATTTGCAATAATAAGCATCTCAAGACTTTCTGTGAGCAGTGAAGGTCTATGTAAAGTAAGAGTAGCATGGGATTGTTTTCTAAGAAAACGATTTCTGATGACATGCTTATTAAAGTAACAGGCTGCACGTTTTGCAAAGGTTGCAAAGTAGGATTTGTCAGATGTACAAGACTCAGATTTACATGATCAGGAAGATGATGGGGCCAGAGTTAGGAAAATGAGATAAAAAAAACTGTGTACATTTATCAGTGTTTTTAGCAACAAAAATTGTGGGGGCAAAATTGCTTGAGGGTCAGTTATTCTAATGCCTCCCCCGACCCACCCCCAACCCACAACCCCCAACCTACCCCATTGGTAGGTTGTCTTTTCCAGTCCTGAGAGCAGAGAGAGAGAGCGAAAAAGAGAACAATTGTTTTTGTGGATACCACTGGCCCATTGTAAGTGCAGCCTGTTCTTTCTCTTGACCTCTGACTCACATTGTTGCTGAGCTGCTCGTTCAGGGAGGAGAGACAGCTGGGAGAACAGCGGGAGACTGGGGGGGAGCTGAAGGGGCCGACGGGGGCTGACTGACAGCTGGGGCCAAGCCACAGTGAGAGAGAGTGAGGAAGAGAAAGACAGAGAGGAAGAGAGAGAGTGAGGGAGAGGAAGAGAGATGAACAAGCCCTGCCCTGGGACCTCAAAGACACACACACGCACACACACACACACACACACACACACACAGTCCCTGCCCTCTTGTAATTGGAATGACACATAGCTGCACACAGACAGCCACAGAGGCAGGTGGGGATAGTGAGGCAGGACCATCCTCCTTTTTGTTAAAGCTGCCTGCATGTTCATTTTAAAAATGGGTGGGGAAGGTGCCTAAATCTGCACAAGAGTCAATCAGGAATATAAAATATTTTCATAAAATATGAAAGTATATTGATATAATATAGTTCAATCACGGTGTGGGAGGACCAGGTTGAAGAGGTTTTTATATACACCAAAGCACTGATTCTAGGCTCTTTCTGGCCTCTGTGTTGCAAGACCATACTGTGGCAGTGAACCAATGTTCTGGTAAACAGTAAAACAGAATCTGCTCAAAAAAACAAGAGCCAAGAAAGTAATGTCTGGCATGGTACTATAGTTTAGTATGGATGTTCTACCTTATGCATTCAGAAGGACTCAGATCGGCATGGCCACTGGAGTCAAACTGAACAGCAGTCAAACTGAACAGCTTTAAGGTGACCTTTTGGAAAAGTAACCAATTCCGCTTAATTAAAAAATATGAATAATAATTATTCATTTACTTTTATATCTGTATGAATGAATTGGAAATTATGAGCATTATGGAGAGATCAGAAATATGACTGAAACTGTTATGGAGCAATAGACAGGAAAGGAATGATGGACTAGATGTCAGAGTCTTTCTGGACGTCTCCCCTAGTTCCTCTTAGCCTTCATAATCCAGTGGTCAAACAATATCAGGCCACATTAAATGAAAGGTCCTGCGCTATGGGGGTGAGTCTAAGGGATAATGCTCTGTGATTAAGATTGTATTAATGGGGGCAGAGAAGGCTGGAAGGTTTTAATCAGTGTCTGCGCTGAAATAATCCCCCATTTTTAAGCTGGGGCTGGCTAGCATCGCCATCCTCTCTGCTCCTGCAAAACCCACCTAGACAGGACCCCGAGGAAGTGGGGCAGAGACTAGGATGTGAAACAAACAGGAATGAGAGAACTAACATGCTTCGCAGAAAAAAAACAAAGATAAAAAGGGCTGTGACTGAAACAGAAACTCAGGGCTGATGAGAAAGGCCCTAATTAAAAATTGGTAAAAGACTCTAAAGGGAGTGGATTGGGCCAGGAAAGTGGACTAATATCGTCCATAGCACAACCATAGCAAATAATAAATTAAGTAAACATTGCAAGTGGTATAATACATTTCTGCAAATTCTTTTTAAATTAAACCAAAACAAAACCAAACAACAGAAACATACAATTTGAACAACAGATTAAAGGATATACATTATGTTGCTTAGGTGATGATTGTGCTTAAAATACAATACAATACTATACAATGAAATATAATTTTACTCATTTATACTGGAGGTTATTTATGGAGTAATTTTCCTGTTGCACAACAGCTGGGCCTTCAGAAAGGGTAGCATTCGGGTCCAGGTTCCTTGCCCTGTACATTGTACTGTATATTGATTAATTTGAAATATTTAAGGTGAAAAGTGGCAATTAATCTGCAAAGCTGGGTCCTTTATTTTAAAATTTATGGAGGCAAGAGCATCAGAAAGGAGTTTCAGTTTTTCACAGAGAGGTGCTGGCATCAGCCCAAGTATAGAAAATAGCAAGAAGGGCAGGCCACATATCAACCAAGTGCAGTGAAGATGACAGAGGCACGCATTTTGCGAAAAGGCCATTTACAGAATAGAAGAGAGGCTTCATAGTAACCCTGGGGGGGAAATTCTCTTTGCCACAGTGCAGGGACAGCCACCTTTTGGCACCCAGGGCGATGAAAGTTAAGGGTCTTGATCAAGGGCCCACAGACATGTGACTATCTGACCAAGGACAGGCTCAAACTGGCGACTGTCCGATCACAGGCACGTAGGCTTAGCCCACTGAGCCACACATTATCCTGATATTATGCAGAGCATCTTAGCCTAAAGGTTTTAAAGCAAACATGGTGTACAAAGACAAGGCGGCAAAGGAGATGTAAAGCGCACAGCATGAGCAGAATGAACAGAGGTTCGGTCCGGATTAAAGGCGAAGGCACATAAACACATCGCTTAGTAAGGACAAATGTACATTGATAAAGACAGGTTATACTAAGAATGTGCAACTGAGTTTCAAAATTTCACTTTTGTCAGCAATTGTTTTGTTGAGTTTCCCTCATGTAAATTCTGGGGTTTCCTACAAGTAACAAATCTTTTATTACCGTAACAAAAAAACAACTACAAGGATGAAACAAATGGTGCATGCAAATCAGTCATTACTATCAGAGTTAATGGAGAGATGGGGAAGAGTGAAATTCAGCAGAGAGTATGAATGGAAGTGAGGGATGAATCCTTCCCAGTACTGAGACAGCCAGTCCCCATGGCCTGTTAGCAACTGGGCTGGACTGGCGAACTCACACAGTGACCAAGTTTCAAGAGTTTTTGAAAACCAGTAGAAAATGATAACTGGAAAGTAGCTGCAGAATATTTACTGTGGAATATGTTTTCAATAATATATGTCTATGATCAGTGTTTCAGATAGAGTCCAGTCAACGTATACAATCTATAAGGCATCTGGAACTGCAAACAAAAATGTTTTCTTATGACAGTCTCAATAGCACACAGGAAATAGTTCCAACATAAAACTGACATTTCTCAGGTTGCAAGTCTGTATATTATTATATAATATTAATGTATATATGAAAGAATTGTTCTCACCTTTTTATATGTTTTTGAAATTTAAACTTTGAAATCTGCAATAAATACAAAATAGGAAACAAAAGTTAAGCCGTTAATATGGGACAAAAAATGTACAGAGAAAGTGAGTGAAGATAACAGAATAATGTGGAATAAGTAATGATGGATGGTTAGGGCAGTTGTACATACAAGTGTGCTGCGGGAAGGGGTTAAAAAAATAGCAGAAGACAGCCAACCCAAAAACAAAAGACTAGAGGGATGAAGTTTGGAAGCAGCAGAATGAATAAGCGGAAGATGGTTTAATTAAAGAGAGACATTCTAACAGCAGATGAGAGCAGTAATGGTCTTAGAATGAAAAGGTGAAACTGGGGGAGGCACAGGGTCTCATTGCACTTCTCCCAACAACACAGAGCGAATGAGGCATCAAAGTTAAAGAGCTTCTAATAAGATCTGGATGCTGTCATGTTTACTCTCCAGCCTGCTCTGCCCTCCCATTCCATTGTGGAAGTTACCCGGCTTAGAGACACCACAATGGGAGGAAAGATGGACAGATGGGAGCTGTTCTGGGGGAAGAAAGCACAAAAAAGTGAGAGAGAAGAAAACAAATGGCTAAGAAGGAGAAGGCTGACAGAGTACACTGGCTTAACGTGAAGGGATAGGAATTATTTACAGATTCAACCAGGATTTTGTTTTACTATTGTCCATGGGAAAGAACAATCTAGTCAGGTGTGTTGACAGTGCATCCTGGGAAAAGGCATCGTAAGCCATCAGGGTCAGTATTCAGTAAAGAGTGCAGCTTGTGTACATCTTTCCTGGGTGAACCTGAAGAAGGACTCTCACTGCACAAGGAGTGAATGCATTTTCCTAAGAATGATACAGTATGTCCTCCTAACCTTTAGCCAAAGTGTCTCATCTACAGCCTGCAAGATATAAGATGCAAGATAAAAACTGGATAAAAGAAACCTCTTAGAAGCACTTCTCCAAAATAGGAAACAACTTGTTTAAAAGTAAACTATGAACAAACTAAAGAAGCAGAGAAAAATAGTTGTAAGGAATGTAGAGGTGCTCTAGTACAGTGAAGAAGAAGGCTGGGACAGAGAAAGTGATGGAGGAGGGCAAAGGGCTCAGATGGGTGGTGAGGAACAGATGGGCTGGATGCTCCTCATTTCAGGTCATGAACTTTCGGTTGGTAACATCTGTCCATCCGTTTGTCCATCTGTCACATCGAGGCACAGCTGACATTGAACCCGCACTGACGTTACTGATTATCGGCAAATGAAAACGCCACTTAAAAGGGGAGAAACCAGTATATACACAAGGTACACATAGGATGTCCTAGGATGAAGGCTAAAACAACCCTAGAAATGTGGCTCAGACAACCTGTTAACAGGTGATAATGACGATACACAGAGTCTGTGGGATTCTGGATGGTTATCAATTGGAACCTTTTGGAATCTATGAATGGGGTCTCAAACATTCAAAGTATACACTGCCCGGCTAAAAAAAAAAAAGGTGAGCATTTGAATTTAAATCAGCAAATACTTAAAAACCAATGACTGAATCATTATTACTGCTCAGCAATGTTATGCAGCAATAAAGTGAAGTCAGCCGAGTACCTGAGTCTACTGAATGGCCAGGTTACCTCCATCCATCATAAATGGATTTTTTCTTGCCTAATAACATGGGCATTTTCCACGACAAGAGTGCCAAGATTCATTGGGCTGGAATTGAGAACGAGTGGTTCAGGAGCATGAGGAATCTTTTTCATACCTGATTTGGCCGCCACAGAGTTTTAACCATAACCCCATTGAAAGTCTTTAGGATGTGCTGAAGACGACTTTACGGAGTGGTTCAAGTCACCTACCATCAAGATAAGATATTAGTGAGAAATTAATGCAAATCTGGATGAAAATAAATGTAGAGATGATGCACAAACCTGTGGAAACAATGGCATGACATAATCAAAGCTAAAGGCGATCCAACATGTCTTGGTATACTAAAGTATTAAGAATTCCCTTCACTGGAACTAAGGGGCCTAGCCCAACCTCTGAAAAACAACAGTCAGGCAGGTAACATTCTCCCACGATCTGGCAAACCCAGACTCGTCATTCAAACTTCCAGACAGAGAAGTGTGATGTCACTCCACAGAACCCATATCCTCTGCTCCAGAGTCCAGTAGCATTGTGCTTTACACCATCCGATGCTTAGCACTGCAGTTGCCGATGTGAGGCTGGCATGCAGCTGCTCGGCCATGGAAGCCCATTTCATGAAGCTCCCAGCGCAGAGTTTTTGTGCTGGGATTAATGCCAGAGGAAGTTTGGAACTCTGCATTTATAGAATCAACAGAGCATTGGTGACAATTATGCATTATGCACCTCAGCACTCGGTGACCCTGCTGTTACTACATGATTTGTCACTTCATGAATAAGTTTCTGCTGTTCCTATAAACATTTCCACTTTGCAATAATACCATTTTCAACTGAATGTGGAATATCTAGCAGCAAAGAAATTTCAGAAACTGATTTATTGCAAAGCTTGCGTCCTACGACAGCACCACGCTTGAATTCACTGAGCTCTTCAGAATGACACATTTTTTCCACAAATGTTTGTAAACCTGACTACATGTCTAGGTGCTTGATTTTATACACCCGTGGCAATGCATCTGAACGAAATTCCAGAATTCATTGATTGAGAGGGATGTGTGTATAGAAGCAACCTGGAGATAGTATCAGCAGATCACATTGGGCAACAGGGCAGCATAGTGAAACACCAGAATAAACTGCAGCAATGCAAAGATAAACGTATACAAGTCGCTAACTGCTGGTTCTGGCAAAGGCAGATAATTACTAATAGCCAATAAGAAGCTGACTGTTGAAACGCTAGGCTTAATCCCTGATTTTAGCCAAAAGCTAAGCTATTAGTTAGGTTCTCCCCAAACGAGCTTGATGGGCCGAATGGCCTCCTCTCGTTTGTAAATTTCTTATGTTCTTATGATCGAAAAGGCTTCCATTCCCCATAAGCAATTGATCACATTGTCTGGATAGGAAGCCGCTAACGTTGGCTCTTTGACAACCGTCTTATCAGTAGGATTTCCCTGGGTGAAGCGTGTCAAGCAGCAAAATTTAACTGCTGCACAGTATACGAATACATTCAAAGTGCCAGCTCTACATAGACATACTAAATAGGATCTACTTTCCATTTTACCTGTAACACAGCTCAGCAAGTCCCTCATTTTCTTGGCCATCAGCCATGACGGCAGATTCCCTTGAGCCTCTGACTATTATAAGCTGCTACAATACAGATTAAGCCAACAGACTGCGGGAGCAAGCTTCCTCACTGAAATACAGGAAAATGGCAAAGCTTTCCATGTTATATAAATAGACCTCTTTACACACGCACACACATACATGCAATGACTAAACCTTTATGACCTAAGCACTGGCTACAAATTCAGTGATGTTAGAGTCATGAGTTACTACAAAATGAAAGATGAGAGTTTGGGTCAGTTCTGCTTAGAGCATGCATATCTAAAAAGGTCTCATTTATTTGCCTAGTTGTGGGGGGATAAAGGAGAATTAAACAGCTGATCAGAGCTCAATGCCTAAAGCTTTGCATTAGATATTAATCCTTGTGGGGGGGGGGGTGGTAGCCCGTTTTAATATACTGCACCCCCGGAGGCTGCCCCAAGCCCCTAGCTCATCTGAACCCACCTTTCACAAAGATCATACCTAAAAACTGGGGGGGGGGAAAAAAAAAAAAAAACCTTCAGGATGTACCCCCATAACAAGGAAGCACCCTAGAATTATTTCAAGCGTGTACAGAAGTCACCCCTGCCCCCAATGCACACACTTCATTAGTCACTGGCATTCATTAGGCACTGGCACAGTTCAAGTCGTGTGTCCTGAGAACACACACGTGACAGATGTTGCTACAGCAACAGTTGGTATTGTAAAAAGGGAGGGGCTTGAGAGCCATCTGTCTAGGGTCAAGGTTTGGAAAATGAGGGGATGACAATCATAAAGTAACTTCCACTCAAGTTCAGAAAAACGTTGGGAAAAAATGCAAAAGGTCCGAGGAAGCATCACAGGGTTTAAATCTACAGCAGGTCTTGAACCACCTACAAAACGTCCCATCTTTGTCGCTAGTATGAGTGCCACCTTGTGGGTAGTAGCAAAAACTGCAACGCAGTATACAATAATCCATTTATTAGTTAGACAGAATAAAAACGCAGACAACACATGTATGGTTTCGTTTTGGAACTGACATTTAAAAAAAAAAAAAGGGACAAAAAATAATGACATTTGGAACAAAAGTGACTTTGTATAGTTAACCAAGCATTTAAGTAAAGTCAAAACAGTTTATATCTCAGGACTTGTTAACCACTATCTCTCTCGTTACCGGTTCGATACTGATTCTGGTTTTTGGAATCAAATAACTCCTCCAAGTTTTTGCGAACGAGCTCCACCTCATCACGAAAACTCGCCATCTTCTGCTGCGAAGTCTTCCTCTGAAGAAAGCCAGGGTCTTATTAACATCCGACATAGTATGTTAGTTTATAGCATAAATTCGGGCCTAAAGTGGAGAACACTGAAACCTCCCAATCATTCGGTACTCACGATGAGCATGCACAGCCTCTCCTGCTCCAGCTTGAAAAACTCCGCCACTGTCAGATCACCGAAATCTTTATTCAGGCCCAGGAAGCCGCAGTCAGGAGCACGTCGGACGTGTTCAGACCTAGACGCATTGCGAGGACAGTTAAGCTCTCAGTAAAGTCTCTTCACACGAGTTACCCTAAATATATAGATATGATTAAACAAGGATTAAGAGCATTTTTACTTCTTTAAACCAACCATTAAGTTAAAAAACACACAAGTCCCGCATATCTAGTTGTATAAAATAAAATAAGAAAACCCAATACTACCGTTTAGCTCAACTAGTCTTTCTAATTGACATGTTTTTTTCGCAGGATAAGGTGTACCAGGGATCATCTTGCGGCTCCCAGCCTTCCAGCTCCTTCAGGCAGAAGAAGCAAGATGCCACGTCGGGTTCATTCTCACTGGGACAATGAACAAAACCTGCTTTGGCCATCTGCAAATAAGTTTACACCAAACTGATAGTTAAAATCGACACTAATTTCCTTAGACTGGAATTTTATTTAAACGGTGCTAAAAGCGTTTATTGATCATTCAAAATTAGTGTTTAGTTGCTATAATTTTGTAGTTAGGGGTCATTTTCCAGTTTTAAAAAGCTCTTCTAAAAGTACGATTTTATAAATTTCACTTTTGTGCAACTGGCGTCTCCACATAACGGGCCGGTCGAGCAGTGCTCGACATGATCAGTAATTCAGTCAAACAATAGCAGCACTGTCATGAATTCCAAATGTCTTGCTATATCTGTCCCATCAGTCAGGACTGCTCTTAGTCTTCCTCTGGTGCACAAGGAGCCAGCAATTCAGCGTTTGACTGAACAACTGAAAACAGCATTGGCGTATTCAACGCGCATTCAGTAATGAGCTGAAGCACGGTCTGGATGGCCCCTGCTGATAGTAGCCAACAAAATGTAATGCTAATGGATTTTACCTACGTCAAGAAGTTATCACTGGTCTTTCCAACCAACAGCTAGCCGTTAGGTCAGTCACCACTAGATCGCAGGGTAATAAAATAACTTCACAATTTATTTCGAGTTAGATTTAGCAGCTTGCCAATAGTGATTGAAAGTTTGCCCAAATTAAAGATCGTCGTGCAACATTTCTTTTCAAGCAGTGAACGTCACTAGTAAGTCTATTTTGCATTACTGCAAGGTTGTTTTTATGGTAAGTTAATGACCTTAAAGCAATGGATTTCCGTGCTCTAAAATGTTGCTTTGACTCACATACTCACCTGTTCAGGCGTACACCGGCAGTCTTCCCGGAAAGGCCAGTCTGCAAACGTTTGCAGCCGCTTCTCATAACTGTACATTTCGCTGTATGCGTGAAGTTTACCCCTTAGAGAATAAGTCTTTGCCATTATGCGTACTAATTATTTAACGGATCACCCACTGAAAACAATTGTCGGTTCTGTATTAGTAATGTTATGAAATTGTAATGCGATGTTTAATAAAGCAAATAATTCCCAATTTCCAAAACAAAAACTGATCGAAGAAGTTACGTAATTGATGGTGTTCAACAGATTTTAAAAGACTAGCCTTACAATTTGCACCTGCTGATTACTCCGAAAGCACATAACTCACACCTGGAATACGACGCCAGGAGGGTTGCACGTGACGTCACACCATACCACCCGCACCAAGCAAAGTCCGTCATCTGCCATATTGGTGCATTGTCATTTTTTTGCATTAAGTTGAGATTGTACGACAACATATGGCATGAAATACATCATATATAAGTTCTTACACAAAACGAACCATACAATATAATAATAATTGTAACGTTTGACAAAACAACAAATAAAGATACAATAAAAGAGCTAAGGGATCTCTTTTAAGGCATGAATAATATTCAGTAATTGCTTTGCTGTTTTACATAAACTTCAGTGATTTGCAATACAGTGTTAGTTCTTTTATAAATACCAATATCGACGAGTGGCGCCTCGCTGGCGGGAGCTAATTTGCATGTTTCCCAGCATACCACTTTGTGTGTTTGCACATAGCCCATGTATGTATTGGCTGTTGTTGGTGTCTGCGCCCTGTTCCTTGTGTCGCATGCTCCCGATATGTGATGCCATCTGTAGTGTTGGTTTGTTAATGTTAGTGTAGTGACTTGTATACCCACGGTGACATGTTGGGGTGGTTAAGGGAGACGGCACGGTCGGCAATGTGTATTTCGGATAAAGGGGCAGCTGACAGTAATTGTTCTGTTCTTTTGAGGTTTTTTAAATGCTGTTGCTGTGAGAGCAGTTGTTTTTTTCTGACTTTTTACATGGGATGTGGGTTTGTTGGATGTTACAATATGTTTGCAATTTTAAATACAGGAGTTCAACTTTCTCGTTCTCCATTATGATTGCAAATGTAATATTTCTGTTAAACAGAGAGAGAATAGACTTTTGTTTCAAGTCAATTATATTGTTCTGCCAAAAAGTATTGCTATAAAAACAGAAGAAAAATAAGTGATCCATGGTATCTATTTCTTCATCACCGAATATGCAGTTACTGTGCTCAAAGTTAAATTTTTGTCTAAGGAGTTATCTGCAGGATTTATATAGTTAAGTACTTTAAAGTGAAGCTCTTTTGCGTTTGAAGGTAAAACTAAGGTTAAGAAGGTAATGTGTAATATCTCGAAAAGTGGCTGATTAAAAATATGAGAAGCTGAAATTGGTGCATAGTTTCCCATCTTGTACGATACTCCGTGTGTACTCTATGCGCTCTTTTGCTGCTGTTGTCATGGTCGGGGATGCTGTTGTTTGCTGCAACAACAGCAGTCTTCGTGACAACGGTATAGGATTCCTTAGGATTCTAAAACTGTATAAAAAATGTGATTCAGAGAGTAGAGATGAAGTTTTATCTAGTGAGCACCACTCGCAATGGTTGCACGGAATCTCAAGAGCAGAACTCATTGAGAAGAACCTTGACAGGGCTGGAGTGTATGGAGACCACTTTGGTAGTGGTAAGAATAATGTCAAAATGACTAGTGTTTCCATTGTGTTGGTGTTTGTAGATAAGAATATTTTTAGCATAACAGTGCTGGGCTTCCATTAGTTAGTGAACACCGGGTTAGTTATTGTTAGCATGTTAACTTTACAGTATCTCATGATCCCCATTCTGTTTGTTGTTGTGGAAATGATTTGGTTTTAAATGGTTTTAAAAATACGACGTTGGAAATGTATTATGGACATAATTATCCTTTCGTGTTGGACCACTGTGTATGACAGAAGCAATAATGATTGGGCAGTGGGCGCCAAGAGTGAACATGGGATACAAGAACGTAAAGTGTGTCAACAAACGAAAACAAAACAACTCCTCAGACAGTCCTATCAGCCAAATGAAAGCTGCCTATCCAGGAATATTTGTCCTGACACCAAGTGGTTAGTTTTCTGTCTTACACTGTACATTGATTTCATTTTCTGTTTTTCCACTCTAGCATCTGATGCCATGGACCAGGAAAATGTTCCTTCCTATTTAACACTGTCCTAGGGTGTTGAATCCAGGGCAAGTGCAGCTTGGCATCATAAGAAACTGAGTCAGGATGGTACTGTACTGGATCAAGGTATGATGATCTTTTTAGTATCAAAATATCATGCAAGGGTTGCACAACGTGGCTGACTCTCCAACACTCCATGATAATCTTGCAGTTAATTTTGCAGCTTTGCTGGAATTTAATTAATTGTTTTTGCTGTTTGTGGTCTGAGGTTGTCATGTCCACCCAGATGATCCTGAAATAGGAGTTGGATGCCAGACTGATCTGACTGTATGATTTGTTAGCCATATAATCATGCATCAAGTGTATGACATGTGAGCTAGACAGTCTTAAGTGTAGGCTCATAGAAATCTGTCAGTAGACAGCTTCAAGGACAGTGATGAAAAGGCAGCATTACACGGGCTTGCCAACCTTTTTTCTCCTAACTCACTTTAAAGCTCTGTGCTCCTTGCATGTCAACAACAAAGCAAAACATTCTCTGATGTGTCTCTGCTGAATATGCTAATAAATTCTGAAACATTTGTACTATATCTGCTATATAACTAACATTCAGCATTTGTGTTGAGTGAATCAGCATATTAATTGTTATAAATGAATGATTAAATGTTATACATATCAATATACTTATTGCATATAATTTGTATAATTACAGGTGTGCATGCTGAAAAATCAAAGTATAGACACTAACGTGTGGACCCTCATGTAGGTATAAAAACGTAAGTATATCACTCGCAGCTTCATGGTACATTTAGCCTTGTTAGAGGACATTGTTTGCGGCCAAACATGACATAACTAATACCTTTATTTTTCCAATGATGATTTGTGGCTGATCAGTCATTTTAAAATGCCAAGAGTGATTCTGATGGAATTGTATGAGGAATTGGCCCTGGCCCTTTAATGGCATACACAATGATATCATTCTGTTCCTACCCAGCTCCAAGTACTGAGACCTATGGGATTTCTGATGACAGGAACATACCAATGGGAACTGGCTGACAGTTAAGGGGTATCCCAACCCACACTGGCTTCCATTATTCCTTAAGCAGTGGCTGGTATTAACCAACTGTGAAGACAGTATATTAAGTTTCCTTATGGTGTGGATGTACATTCAGACAATAAAATACAATTTGCAGCAGTGTCTGACTTTCCTAGTGTAGTGCAATAAAAGCACCACCAGAGAGCGAAGCTGATTTTGTGAGCAATTTCATTCCACCAACGTGCAGCTCATCTGCGATGCCTATATGGTTTCAACAAATGTCATTGCACAATCAGTGGCCGAGCACATCATATGTTGACTGAAAAACAGGTGCCGGTGTTTGGACTGGTCAGGCAATCAGTTATACCACCCGGCAAAAGTGTGCCACGTCATATTTGCGTGCTGTGTCCCGCTACATGTCAGAGTGGGTGGTAATGTTTTCGAGCCCCGATCTGAACCGGCTGACCTCTCTGCTGTGAGACTGAGGAACATCTGTGCAGAAGAATGTAACACAGGTGCAGGAATACTTTTTGAGTAGTACTTTTAATACAGCACATATTTCATCCACAGCCACTTTAATTCCCTTCTGGTGTACATTCATGATCCTGAGCTCTTCAACAGTCTGCCTCTGTAGGTGCATGATGGCATCTGTGAGGACGTGCCCACATGTGATGGATGTGCCTTGCCAGACCAGGGGTGGATGGTGCTCTGCTTGATCTGATGTCCCCCTCGGGTATCTCAGACACTGCATATTATAATAAAGCAAATTTTATGATGGACATCTTTTCCATTTGCATTTCTCTGTGGGACTTTTCTTGACCTTGCTGTCTCTGTGTGTCACGTAATGTGGGATGAAGGACTCACGGCAAATAAAATGAGTTTTATTACAAAAAGGGAATTGACTAGAAAGCATTGGGATCATAGGGGCTCACAAACAGGGAAGAACACACTGGCTGACAGGAGCAGCAATGTTAATGGCAGGACTGGGAGCACTTCTATACAGGCACTAATGAGGGAGCAAGCAAGAGGCAGCTGGAGTGAATCGCACAAGGACTGGAATCAGAGGTAAGACAAATGCATAACGGAGAAAACAGGAGGTCAGATGGGCAGGGCAAGACACCATGTCCCATGCTGCATCCATATCCCCATGGAGGATAACTCCCACCAGGAATGTCTCTCCAGTTCGGGCATTCAAATCAGAGTCCCTGTTCAGGGTCACCCACCAATAGTCGGCACATTGCACTGGTGTATGCCAATATGCTTTTTTTGCCTCCGATTTTAAATCCGGCCTTTTTTGGTCATGGTATGGCTTGTTGAGCTAGCCACAATAAACAGCGGCAGTCACATGCTGCCAATTTTCTTTCTTTCTTTGTCATACCTGCAGATGAACTATCAAGTAAAAGGGTTCCTTTGGGACAGTGATAATTATATGGTTACCTAATGCAGGATTCCAGCCTACAGTCATGGAGGTGTGACATTGCAATGCTAATTGCTGAGATCTGATATGTTTACAGGCTGCTGTTGCCTCTTGTGTATGTTTCACTCTGCCTTTTATTTCATGCTTCCAAGCATAACAATCTCAGTCACCGCGAGGCTGTGGATGGACAAGTTTTCAAGCTGTATTTTACCAACAACATTAACACATTAATCAGTGGAAGAATTGGCAGATTTAATAATATTATAATAATAATAAAATCCCTCAAAATCAGGGTTGGCATCATGGCGAGTGGGGTTCGTTCCTCGAGAGTCCGTGTTGTGAGTCCCCCACCAGTCTCTCAAATCTCTCAAATGAATGACTGTGCCCCCCATATGCCACCCACCAATGACAATGTCATTTAGGGAGCTGTACCCATTTACTTTTAACTTAAACTTTAATTTTATCTTTTAAAATAGGCGTTCATCTAAAATAAAAAAAACACCTTGAATATTTAACATAACTTTGTTTTTTTGTCAGATCTTTCAGGGGGGGGGGGGGGGGGGGGGGGGGGGGGGGGGGGGGGGGGGGGGGGGGGGGGGGGGGGGGGGGGGGGGGGG
>JAODLD010000044.1:4277520-4292180 GCA_026781065.1 Mormyrops boulengeri | reverse complement strand
AACACTGAGCTGGCCCCATAATTAACTAGCTCACTATGACCCCGTCCTTTACTCCCAGCCCAATATAGTAGTATAGCAGCAGCCTTTTCCCAATACTCAACAGCTGAAATCTTAGCCCCATGCACTGTGGCAGTGGACAATTCCATCATGACAACATCCTAAAAATACTGTAACCAGACAAATGACATACCAGGTATATCAAAGAGTTGACATAGTTCTTAAAATCGCAATACCATTAGGACACCAAATGTCCCACTGTAAGAAGACCAAGATTTAGAGTCAAAGGACTTACTGCCTGGGTTAATTGACTTATTATGCCACAGAGGTATGTGAATATGCCCCGCCAGTTAATATGTAGTATTCTTCCCAATTATCCTAAAATAAGCCAGAGTGTATGAAATAACTGGACCAAACCTAAACTTGAATTAACTGTCAGACATATTGGAAAATAATAAATCCTCTAACCTCACTGGAGTTAAAAGACTTATTCTGTCTCTCCCTAAGAAGTTTGTGCCATTGGGTTCATCCATGTTAAAAGAGACCGCAGTTGAAAACACTGATGATATAATTTGAAATTTGGTAGCGAAAGCCCCCCACATAACCTAGACCGCTGTAGTAGACAAAAACGTATTTTGGGATGTTTCCCTTACCAAATATATTTTTGAAGTAATTAGGAAGTCTGATATACCTGGTATGTCATTTGTTTTATATTTGCAGCTAAAGTGCCACTAGTGACCTTTGTTCCAAGGGGACCTACAAACATATGTTTTAGGAGTGTCCTCCAGTCTATTTGTTTTGGAAAAAGATAGTAGGCATTTTCTCTAAATTGATTGGAACAAAGATTCCTTTGCACCCCAAACAGGAAAGAAGAAGAAATAGAAATATAAAAGGAGATAAGGGAGACCCTTGCCAGGTTCCACAAGAAGTAAAAATGGGTCCAATTGTAAGCCATTTGTAGCTACAACAGCTGTAGGGTTACTATACATCACACGGATCATATTAATGACCTTTTTTCCGAGGCAAACCTCTCAAGGACTTTCCATAAAAACCCCAATTCTATCCTGTCAAACGCTTATTTGGCAGCAGCACAGGGGGAATCCATTCCTTGTGATTCCTGTTTGATATGCAGTAAGCGACACACACTATTTGCTGCCAAACGTCCCTTCATGAAACCGGTTTGATCTGAGTGGATTCATTTATGTGTGTGTGTGTGTGTGTGTGTTTATATACACACACACACACACACACACATACATTTACAATCCTGTGGACAATACTTTAGAGTATAAATTAATATCCACAATCATTGATGAAATAGGACGATAATTAGAACATTTCTTGTACTGGCCAGTAGTGAAATTAAGGCCATTCATATGATCATGAAACTGGCCCCTATTGACAGCTGACTTGATATCAGCTGACTCCCTCAGGAGGATTGGGCCCAGGATGTCCCAAGATGTCCCAGGATGTTCAGGCCGAATCTGATCTGGCCCTGGGGACCTGTCCTTAGTGGTCTGTTAAAAGACCATTAGCAATTCACCCGTTGCCAAATCCATTGCTTCTACATTGCTCAATTTAGGCAGATCAAGAGAATCCAAAAAGCCATGATATTTTTCTGCATTAAATGCATCAGCAGATTTATATAATTCCTGATAAAATATCCCAAAAGTATGATTGATTTATATGGGTTCAGTTGCCAGGGGTCTCATTAATAACCGTTGTGTACGCACAAAACGGGACCTAAAAGATGCGTACATCTCTTTCTATGCAAACGTTGCGATCTATAGAAACAAACTTGACGGCAGAATGTGCGGATATGTACGCCAACTCTGACCCATGCATGCAAACATTTTGGAGAAAAAAATACGACCACGGGTGAAGAGGGTGAGCAAAAACGTGAGTGGCATCAGTACATAAATAATAATTCCTTGTGCTAGTGAGTCATACACCGTACATTTAATTTCACTTATTCAGTCACATATTTATAATAGTGAATAAATATATAAATAAAATATATAATCCGACTCAAATCTTAACTTAATCTACACTTTTAATCTATGCGCCGCAACTGTTGAAATGTAAATGGGTAAGTGGTGGTCGAGAATATCACAATCATTTGGATACGGAGTGAAATAATCAGTCTCATTGCTGAAAATACATAAATACCGTGATCACATTCATGTGCAACATAACATAATGGATGCGCTGGCATTGTTAGAAGATTATGCCAATGGCAGAATTAGAAGGGAACGGGTGTTCAGGAACCATGAAGATTTTTCGGCCCATGATGGCTCATAAGTTGATTTAGATTACCTAGATATGTGCTTTTGGAACTATGTGCTGAACTGGGTCCAATGTTAGAGAGACCAACCCGACGGAACCGCGCAATCCTGGTACAAATACAGGTACTGACGACCCTGGGGTTCCTTGCAACTGGCTGTTACCAGTGGGAATTAGCTGACAGGTATATGTAATAACAATAAAATTGTGAAGCTTGTTTAGGAAATACAATAATAATCCAATTGTGTTTAATTGTATTCTAGGTCTGGGATATCACAACCATCACTAAGCTCAATAATACCTGTCGTTTTGGATGGGATTATTAAAACTAGTAGATACATTAAGTTCCCTTACATTGTGAGAGAACAGGCCAACATCAAAATGCAATTTTCAGCAATGCCCGGTTTCCCAAATGTAATCGGCGAAATTGACTGCATTCACGTTGCAATAAGGGCTGCACATGAAAACAAATTTATTTACATGAATAGAAAACATGTGCATTCTATAAATGTGCAAGTTATTTGTGACACTGATATGGTCCTGACGAATGTGGTTGCATGATGGTCTGGCTCGTTTATCCTGGAACACAGCAATGTAGGGAGCAGACTGCAGGCTGGCGCTGCGCGCGATGGCTGGCTTCTTGGTAAGGTGATAAAAACATTGTGTAATTTATAACTATTCATTGTTCATGTATTGAATCGTTCTGTTACGAAGTGCAGTTGACAACGGCTACCCTCTCAAGTCTTTTGAGCGCACGTACACTTTTAGTATGAGTTCTACGCAAAGTTTTATAAACGAGACCCCTGTCTTGCTGTATGGCTTTTTATTTTTTTATATTAGATATGACATCTTTAAAAGGTACTTCTTCTACATGTAAAATATGTTTTAATGGTTAGAAATAGTGCCAACCTGCATTGTGTGGATGCAGTGCCACAGTGTAGAGTCTCTTCAGTATTATCAGTGAAGCATCAATGTGAACGTGGGGGGGGGGTTAGGCTTTGCTAGCAGGCAAAATCAGAATCAAGGTGGCCAGGGGGTGGCAGTAAAAACACAGTAGGTCGCCATTGTGACATCACTACAGGCAAAACATGGATACACACAAAATAGAGAACAGCAATAGGTATATTGCATCATGATGGGCTTCTTCTGTTTCCAGTGCAATACTACTGGAAGATTAGTATTAATTACTGCAGGTTCCTTTAAGGAAATTTGTCGTCCTGGTTTTACATATTATACTGGTGTTAATAATACTTGAAACATAATTGTCTGATATACTTGTGGAATTTGTCTGAAGCATTTTAGATTGCATATCATACAATATGCAACATCATAACATGCATGTTTTGTCTTTGTATGAATGTCTCCACATTACTGACAAACAAGGTCAATTGAATCTTAGCATTGTAATGACACGTCTGTACCAGCAGAGGGCTGCAATATCCTTTAAGATTTAAGAACTGGAATTATATTTGAAATACCTACACACATTCGGAGATGGTAAAATAAGGGCTTCCCCCCTTTCTTAATTTTAATAGGAGACTAACACCACCTAACAACTCTTTATAATGCTGTCCTTTGTGATTTTAATTATTAATTATTAAAATTTTATGTGATTAATTATTTCAGCATTTTTATGCATCACAAAAAGTTAGCTAACGCAAGCTTGCATTTCTGAGATTATCTTCTGAGATTAGTCTTCTATGTACCAAGATGCTACTCACTCAGCATTACGTTCTGGACCCACTTTCTGGTGACATTCCCTTTTTGTCATCACATCACCTTGGTTCTTGTCCTGCTTCTGCTTTTGCTGTTTCTCAGAATACAAGAGACCATTTGTGGCTGTTCTTGTCTGCCATATCTGCTCTTGGCAAGTTCCTTCCACCAGATCTGATTGTATCACCAATGTCCACTCCTTGCAGGAGCAGAGGAGTGGTGGTGAAGTAAAGGCAACAGTTGAAAGGCTCTGTAGTGGCGGCTGGAGTGAATCTTTTGATAGTTTGTTGGTCAGCACCAATGGGGAACAGTAGCTTCTAACACCTATTTTTTGGTGGAATTACAGAATGCCATCATTCCCATTTTTAAGCAGTTAAAACCAGATAAGCAGCCAATTGGAATTAGCCTGTGTATAACTGACATGGCAGTTTAATCCCACCCACCATGTAAAGTCTAGTTTCTGGCATCACTACTGGAAAGCAAACCCATTACAGACCGTTATGCCAAGTTCCCTATTAGAGTGGAGCTAAGCGGGCAGCAGCAGCACTGTGTAGAGGGTCCCAGTTGAAGCAAAAAGAGGAGGCCGTGGCTGTACCTTTGTGTAAAGCTTTACTGAGGGTGTTTTGGCAGAAACATCCAGCTGGATGGGTGAAGGTACGCGTGGCTTTGGATAAAGGTTTGTATAGCCGCTAGGTGATGTAATATAATATGGCGGCACTTCATTCAAAACTGAACACTCTGAGCTCCTGCATAATGACATCCAAAACTGGTGTCTCCTTCATCTCTCCTGGTCTTTGATCATCCTCCTCCCCGGCCGTCCCTCTGCTGTCCCACCCACCCCGGGGCGGGGGAGAATCCCTGTGCTCTGATTTCCTCCTCTCATCGTGACATCCATTAGGGCCTCTCCAGGCCCAAGAGCAGAGACAGCCCGTTAGCGGTTAGCTCACGGAGCGCAACACAGCCTTTCCCTGAAAGACTGATGCCAACTCCGGTAATGAAGAAATCTTATTCCCTGGAGAGCTGGCATGCAGGGGGTCACAAGGGAGTGAGACCAGGACAAAGGTGTACTCCACTGCAAATATGCATATCTCAAACATCTTGTTAAACACTGCATGTGCACAGCTGGCTATATACTGACTCTCTGCTCTGGCCCAGCAAGGGATGTGGTATGCGTGCTGCTACAGCCCTGCAGCCCTACAGTGAGTGGCTGTACAGGGAATTTCAGTGTGACTGTTTAGTATTCACTGCACTGCTTGGTGACTCACTGGATAAGCCCAATACAAGAGGGGTAGAGGGAGGGAGGGAGGGACAAAATGAGGAGCAATAGATGAGAGGTGGGATTTCTTTGCCTTTAGGTTCACATACACATTACAGCGTCAGAGTGTGTCTGTCTGCACTAGCTTTGTATGTGCTGTTGGTATGTCAGTGTCTATGTTTGCACTGGCTCTGTATGTGCTGTTGGTGTGTCTGTGTGTCTGTCTGCACTGGCTTTGTATGTATGTCTGCCTGCACTGGTTTTGTATGTGCTGTTGGTGTGTCGGTGTGTCTGCCTGCACTGGCTTTGTACGTGCTGTTGGTGTGACGGTGTGTCTGCCTGCACTGGTTTTGTATGTGCTGTTGGTGTGTCTGTCTGCATTGGCTTTGTATGTGCCGTTAGTGTGTCCGTGTGTCTGCCTGCACTGGCTCTGTATGTGCTGTTGGTATGTCCGTGTTTGCCTGCACTGGTTTTATATGTGCTGTTGGTGTGTCTGTGTGTCTGTCTGCACTGGCTTTGTATGTATGTCTGCCTGCACTGGCTTTGTATGTGCTGTTGGTGTGTCCGTGTGTCTGCCTGCACTGGTTTTGTATGTGCTGTTGGTGTGTCTGTGTGTCTGTCTGCACTGGCTTTGTATGTGCTGTTGGTGTGTCGGTGTTACTGCCTGCACTGGCTTTGTATGTGCCGTTGGTGTGTCTGCCTGCACTGGTTTTGTATGTGCTGTTGGTGTGTCTCTCTGCACTGCCTTTGTATGTGCCGTTGGTGTGTCCGTGTGTCTGTCTGCACTGCCTTTGTATGTGCTGTTGGTGTGTCTGCCTCCGTGTCACTATCAATGTTTGTGCATAAGTGTGTGTCTATGTATCAACAGCTGTCTTGCCTGAGAAAATTCTTCTACAATTTTAAAGCTCACTTTTTGGCTGTTTTTCTGGCTTTCAGCTATTTGCCTACAGAAAATGTCTGATATTATCAAGAATGCAGAAAAAGCTTAAAGGGGAGCCTGAAGTTTGTTTCTATGCACATGGTGTGGCTTGCGCTCTGGGCTGTCTGCTTCACTGGGCTCCCTCCTCATTAGTCACTCAGAGACTTTTGTAGAGCCTTTTCAGTACCTGACCTGCCCCATAGTCCACCCTGTCAGCTCCTTCTTTTTCTCTGTCCATTTCATTCTTCCAGGTGCCCTGCTAGCATCACTCCATTGCCTGTTGTCTTGCTGTCGTTTTTTTCCTGCAATCTCCCCATCCCCCACTTCACCATGTTGTCAGTTCACATTCCATGTCCCTTTCTCCTTTCTTCCGCTCTCTTTTTCCCTGTGTGTCCAACTTAATCTTTATATGGTATGTGGGAGGTTTAAAGAATAAGAACTTGGTGCGTCAAAGTTACAAGGAAGGGTACTAAGGGGACCAACATCAATATTAAGATGAAAACTCTGAATGGGTGCAATATTACACAGAACTAAATGACAGCAGTAGATCAGGGGTAAAAAATACAAGGATTCTGGATGCTTTTAAACCCCGAAACACTAAGAATCTGAGAAGGGAGTGGGACAGATGTGGGGGGGGGAGTGTGGGAGAGAAATTGTGGCATTATTAGTCCTGCACTGTCTGCTCCATGACTTAAACTCTGCAGGATGACAAGCGGCTGCTCGCACTCCTATTGGCTGGGAGTGCCACCAATGAGAACACAGGCATGTAAGGTGCCTTTAGGTTATACCCAGCCCCAAAAACACACACACAAGAAGCAGGGAGAGAGACTGTGTCTGTGTGTTAAGACAGGGAGAGTGCAGGAGGAGCAGGACCTCCGTTTACTTTTGGTTTCCGGCAAACCTCATGTACCTTTTCAAAGTTCCTGCGGACAAGATTTTACCTGCCTGTTTGTTATTTCTGTTTTTGTTCTTATGTGGAGGATCTTGGCACATTGTTCTCTTTCTGGAGCAGATTTAATTAAGATCTCACCGGGGAATAACATACACATTGATTCTTCCCCACGTCCGTCTCGCCACATTCCTACCCCATGAATAGCTAATACATAGAGAGACAAACACTGTTCTAAAATACTCGCAGCTCAGAGGCAGGAGCTCTTTGCCATCGTCTTCAGTGAGTGGAGCAGCAAATGACCTTCTCCCCCGTCTGCTTCTTGCTGTTCGGCCAGCGTCTCCTGGACACAAGGCTTACTGGAGAAATCAGAATCAGAAGGGGCGCACACTGGCTACAGGAGGAGACCGCGGACCACGTTCAGGAGTGAAGGCATGATTTTGGGTGAGTTGGCGCAAACTGGAACCACTTGTTATGCTTCTCTACAGAAAACTCACCTTTGGTTTGAACTTGCCAGTGTAATGGCCGTATGTGTGGAAGGGAGACAGACACTCAAGAAATCAGCCTCAGAGACACTGTTCATGCCAGTTGGTCAGGTAGCAGAGCTGCGACATATGCCTCAGTGACTGGATGTACAATTAGAGTATAACAGGTAAGTGCACATGAACAGCTTTAGGACCAGATTGCTGTTGCCTCCACAAGACTGAGTTGGCTTTTGTGTTTTTTGCCTCGCAAAGAAAACAATAACCAAGAAAAGAAAAATCCATCTTTCCGCCTGAATCATTCTGAGCCTGATTGATATTTCCTGCCTAAAGCCAAGAATATCGGTTGAGCAGGTAGCAGCAGAACAGCTGCAAAATAAAACCGTCTTTCGGCTACCAGCCAAGGTCACTTGTGTTTCATGTGCAGGAAACATGAGTAAGGCTTCACACTGCTGATTTCTGCAGGATCGAAACCTATAGTTTGATTTTCTGACTATTTTTACCGCAAGAACAGCACACATCTTTGGCGGTTTGGTCTTTGATATCATAATGTCTATGATGTATTTATGTCTGCCTATTGCTTTCTATCATCGTGCCTTAGTGCTTCATAGGATGCCAGCACTGCTGTCCGGGCCGTTTGCCGTCTTTTAGTCACGGCTCAGAGGGGTTGAATGTGGTCAGGCATACATGCTCCAGACCTGGCAAGCCACGTTGTTGAGAAACGTGCCCGGACAGATCTGCCTCCCTCTCTGCCCCCCCATACATCGCCCCCCACCCCCATCTGCTTCTACGCTACCACCCCTGGATCAGGCCAGCGTAGAGCTCAGGCCAAACAGGGGCATCGTCTTACATTGTGCTTGGCATAAAGTCTGTAGCACGGCCCCGACGTGAGGAGCCGCGTGGCCCCCTGCTCTACAGCACAGCCCTGGCGTGAGTAGCCGTGTGGCCCCCTGCTCTGCAGCACAGCCCCAGCGCAAGGAGCCACGTGGCCCCTGCTCTGCAGCACAGTCCCGGCGCGAGGAGCCGCGTGGCATCCTGCTCTGCAGCAAGGCCCAGTGCGAGGAGCCGCGTGGCATCCTGGGCTGCAGCATGGCCCCGGCACGAGGAGCCGCGTCGCTCCCTGCTCTGCAGCACGGTCCCGGCGCGAGGAATCGCGTGGCCCCCTGCTCTGCAGCACGGCCCCGGCGCGGGTAGCCGCGTGGCTCCCTGCTCTGCAGCACAGCCCCGGCGCAAGGAATCGCGTGGCACCCTGCTCTGCAGCACAGCCCCGGCGCGAGGAGCCGTGTGGCCTCCTGCTCTGCAGCACAGCCCTGGCGTGAGGAGCTGCGTGGCTCCCTGCTCTGCAGCACAGACACTGCCCTTCCTCTCACTTCAGTTGTGGCAGTCCAAATCTGCAATCTGTATGCTTCCTGCTGTCTGTTTGTCCAAGTAGCATGCATTCACACATCCTTTGTCTGGCCTGTTCATACTTATACTGCACAGTGAGTTTCTGTTTATTTTCTGTGTGTGTGTGGCTGGGTCAGATGTACATTATATGCGGGGACCAAATATCCCCACAACGTAATAAAAACCTGTTGTTTTGATATTGTTGTTATTTTGGTCCCCACAAGGGGAAACTGAATTGCATAAAATCTGTGATTGCAATCAAAAAACTAAAAATGTCAGAAGTCTTGTATTTAGTTTTGGTTACTTATGGTTATGGTTTAGGGCTGGGTAGGGGTTAAGGTTATTGTTGGGATTAGGGTTATACCCACAGAAATGAATGGTTTTTATGGGCTTTGCTCCCACAGTCTGTAATGGAGGGGTGAAAGAGAAAAGGCCTGTTAATGATCATCTTTGGTCCCTGAATTCACCACTCTTCAGTTCTCAAATAGGGATCTTTATTGCGGATCAAACAAGCCCAATTACACCTGCAACATCGGCTCTCTAACAGAGCATCGGTAAACCTGCAAGGTCACCTGTCCATTTCTGTGCTAAATGAATGCAACACAAATCACCGGCAGTAGATGCAGGTGTAATACCCTTTGTTTGCACCTAGTCCTCTGCAGTATCCTGATATGTCTACTGAGCTGCTAATATCTCTGTTTTTGTAGTACATCCGTTTTTGGAAAAAATACAGTATGACAAGCAATTTGGTCTATGAACTATTTGGGAAGATATTCTACTTTGCAACGTGTATGTAATATTGATAACAATAACAAGTAAAAAGGGAAATGTTTAGCTTTTATGGCGCAGATGTTAGCGTCATACTGTATGTTTATTTTAATAGGATGTGCATTCATTAACCTGACAGGCGGCAAAACAATGGGTGCTCTGAATTCTGACTTGATCTCTAATGCTAGAGAAAGTTGGCATTCTCTTTTAGCAAGTTCTCTCATGTACGTGTTTCCTTCTATCTTGTGTTTGATCAGTTTGTATTTCTACAGAGGAGTGGGATTTTCTAAACTCACCAACCCAGATATAATAGTGAACTTTAGCAGATTCATATCGGGAAAGCAGGCCCTTGCTGTATGGGTGCTAATGATGCTATTTTGTAATATGTGTTACAGGGTTACCACAGTCATTATACTCTATGAGTGGATTTATGTGTGTGCATAGTGTGCGAGACAAAGGAAGACAGTATTCTGCCAGTCAAAAATTCTTTATTATGACCTTGAGCTAAATCACTTTCTCTGTTAATGTTTCGGCACTACGTGATGACCAGGAAAGGGAGTCTCTCTTCAGGGAATCGTATGTATATTTTTCCACAGAAGAAAAAGGCCGCTATTCCTCAGCGTTTGACGTTACTGATGACACATCACTCTTTGTAGCTTCAAAGGCAAGGACAGGAAGAGGGTGATGCAGAGGGAGGTAGGCAAGGAGGTGTAGGGAGAAGAGAGAGTGGTTCTATCCCGACTCCCCTTCATGCCATCTCACATTTTGCATCAAATCAAAAGGCTGAGAAGCTCCCATGCCCAGTGTGGTCTCTAGTGTCACAGAAGAAGAAAGAACTGCAGTACTGAAGCTTGATGCTGGTGACTGTAGCGCAGAGTTGTCCCCTGTTGCAGGGAGGCCAATTTTACACCAGCTTTGAGTAGTGGGTACTGTGCTGGGAAAGGGAGCTACCAGCAGCCAAAACTATATTCCCAGATCTCTTAGGGGCTGCCCTCAAGTGCATACCTTCAATAAAGTGCTGCATTGAAGGAGGGATGAACAGCTATGAAATTTGGTACAGGTTTAAAAAATTGCTAATAAAAAAACTTGCAAGCAAATGTCACTTTGGGTAGAAGTGTTTTCCAAGTTAGATTAACATCCCACACCTCAGCTGCGGTCTCGTCTCATTTGCTCATCTTCTCTACCAGAGAGCTGGATATTTGCTTCACTTGTGTCAGTGCAGTTGCCAAGGTTGTTTTCTGGAACTGTGTCCCATTCAAATGTTAGTTCCCAGGTCCTCAGTGTTTACCCATTCTGGATGGCATGCTTGTCCATCCCTGTCACTGGGGCCTGTCTTCTTGTGAGTTCAGATTATCTTCATTATGTGTCTGTGTGACAGCCTTACATTCTTTTCTTTAGTCTCATATTTTCCTCCATCCATCCCCTGCCTTCCTTGCTTCTGCTCTTCTCAGCATGCACATTCAGCTATTTGTAGAAGTCTGAAGAGAGTATAAAAAAAACCTTTTCAGTGGCTTGTTTTTTTCACCCCAGTCACTCTTTCCCGCTTCCCCATCTCCCATTTTTTGATGGCCTTTTTCCCCCATGCCCCACACCAATAACCCCCAGCGCCTCAAAGCAAATCCCTTTCTAGAGTAGAAAATGAGGATTTCTCCACCTTCTGTTGCACATCTGAGCCCGAACATTCCAGCAGAAGGCTATATCTTATCCTTCATAAAATAGTATAAGCCTCTCTTGTAGCATTACATTGATATTTTGATTAATATGTATGAAACAGACTAGCACTAGGTTAGAGTTACTTTCCCGCAATCTATTTGCCTTGCTTAATGCATTTATCATTTGATAAATCTAGCTGTTTCATGTTGCATTGTCACAAATATGCACTGTTTTTGTGTACAGTCAATGCAGAACAGTGAGACCATTAGATATCACATTTCTCTGTTCTGTCTTCTCTGCCTTAATTCTTGAGCCTTAATTAGCCCCTTGATTAAAATGCTGGCCCCACTGTGCATCAGGGGCCTGTTTACAGTAGGTGTGATGGATGCCAATGAGTATCTCCTGACTTGGAGTGTGTGAATTGGGAGATTTCGTGTGTGAACCCAGCCCACGTCAATGGTACCACGCAACTAATCAGTGCTGATGTCTCCTTTTTCAGCCCCCGATTTAGGACTGCAACAGGCAGTTCAGTCACGCTGTGCGTGAATGGCCTACGCTGAACCCAGCATAAAGTGAAATCATGGCCGGTTTTCATATACATAGACAAAGACATGAGGTTTGGATCCTCAAAAAATCCTGGTTTGGATTTTTACTTTCTGGACCTGAAATGTCCGCCTCTGCTTTTCATTGCATGATGATGTTGATGATGATGAAACCAGGCTGAAGCTGTCATACATGTTACTCATTTCATATCTTCGATCAGGTGACCTTATAATGAAATGCAGCATCAGTGCAGGGATGTCTTGCACTGCTCTTGCTAAAGCTGGGAAGGCCACATTTAATGAGGACAGTGGGCACAAGTTCTTCTCCATGTGGCTAAATAATTTGGTCAACAGACAATACACTTGGGCGGCATGATGGCGCCGTGGTTAGGGCATGCTAGCTTTTCAGCAAAAGGTCCTGGGTTTGGTCTTCAGGTTGGGTGTAGGACCTTTCTGTGTGGAGTTTGCATGCTCTCCCTGTGTTCGGGTGGGTTTCTGCCAGGGGCCCTGATTTCCTCCCACAGTCCAAAAGTGTGCACGATAGGTTAATTGGTGATTTAATAGGTTAAGTTGGCTAAGTGAGTGAGTGTGTTGGTGACTGCCCAGGGTTGGTTCCTGCCTGTGCCCATTGTTCCTGGGATAGGCTCTGGTCCCCCCTGCGACCCCAGTTGGGATTCAGCAGTGATGGATGGATGGACAATATGCTCATATTGCAAAGTCATTAGCAGTGTCACTGTGGCTTTGATAGACCATTATGGGCAAAAAAAATCTTCTCCAGAAGTCTGCCATTGTATCACTGTTATAGCCATGCCAGCCCTGCTGAAAAAAACAGTTTCACCAGATTAAGCTGGTTGACCAGCTTATGGTATGTTTTTGTTTGATGGATCAGCTGGTTATAAACTATTAAAAAGCAGCAAGAGCTGGACATGACCATCTTAGACCAGCTAAAACCAACTAGTATCATAAGCTGCTTTTTAGCAGTTTTTTTTAGCAAGGAAAACTAGAGGACACTTTTGTGTGGTTGTTCCTTGTGTGAAGTGACTTGCAGTCTTGCATACATCTTTTACCCAGCAGGATTACTGAGTGTAAAGCATGTGAACATAGCAGCAGCTTGCCTTGTAACATAACAATATTTGGATTTGCTGTTAGGCCAAAGTTAAGCATGTGTTGAGCTGTGTTAGTTGAAACACAGATATAAGACTTGTGGGGACCTCATAAAGGTCATGGCATAGCACAAATACTAGAAAGACTGGCCTCCAAAATAAGTATCTAAGTTACTTTGTGAAAAGTGTCAAACCAAATGAATAATAAATAGACACATTCAAGCACATTCAAACAGAATGTATAAGAACAGTAGACTGTCAACGGTAGCTATACAAAATTCAATCTCTTCCTGCGCAGATGGTGCGTAAAGCAGAGTGATATCACTGGACGACAGCTTTTGTCCTGGGAAAATGGTTTACTGGAGATTCACAGCAGGGTTGGTTTTTGTCTCCCCTATTGTTGTCGCACTAAGGTTTCAGTTTATAAAAAAAATCTATTCTCCTTGAAACATAGCCGAGGGAAGTAAGGTCTGGGTGGGGGGGTGGGGTTTGATATGATAGGCCTGGGGGTAGAAATTGTTCCTCTGAGCCCATGAGTGTATATTGGCAAGCTTCTGACAATCAGCACCTCATCAAAAGAGGATATGGATGGTATCATCCTTTTATTTGTTGATGTACCACACACATATTATCACCATGTTGCACAAATCACACTCTGCACAGACAAAACTAGTTAACGATACTTACAGCGGTGCTGCTTTGAATGTAGAATGAGATGAACTATGAGAATTTTAATTAACTGATGACATGACAGCCACACTTCTGAAATGTTGTTTCAAATACTTTGAAATGCCCTTACCAACTGCTGTGATTTAATGGTATTTGCAGTGCATACCTGAGCCAAGTCTGGCCAATAGAAGTCAAACTTACAGGCTGTGCTGGAGCCTGCCCTGAGACGCGCACGCTTAGCTTGGGCATTGATAATGAGCCTTTTACACTGTGCCAGGAAAGCTCTGGCTGTGGGACCCAGGAAGCAGTCGACCCAGAAGCTAGTTTCTAATGGTCATTGATAGGCACCTGGTATGCACACCTTTCTCCAACCTTTATAACACTGACAGCCCCCAGAGTATGGTGGGCTGATCCTGTAGTCCATTCTGTCCTGGGGGCATGAAAATAGGTAATGAGAGGTGTGTGCATGTCAAAAGGTGTCGAAAAAGAGCCTGATAAGAAGGACACTCCTAAAACTGAGAACAGTCTAGTTGAGAGACTCGTTGGCAAAAACCTCACCCACCTCGACACACCTCCCAACCACCTTTAAGATGCAGTGCTGTAATTTATGGAACTGCCGAATGTCAGTCAAAAGCCCAATTCATCACGGTGCCAAGAAGGGTCTGATATACATAGCACTGACAAAAGTTATTTGATACAGGGAATAACATTCCAAGTGATTCCAACTACCACCAATGACATGACCTTAGAGGTATTCCTGGCTCATCTTACAGTAGATATTACTTGATTATGATTTCATTTGCTTTGATTTACTTATCACCAGTGTTGGGCAAGCTACCTGTAAAGTGTAGTGAGGTAAGCTATCAATTATTCAACAGTAAATTAAGCTTAACTACACAAAAGCTACCACCCATAGAAATATATCAAGCTAAGTTACACAAATATGGCAAAAGTAGTTTACTACATCAGAAGCTACTTCACGTTGTACCAACCTAATGCCA
>JAODLD010000044.1:4265466-4277420 GCA_026781065.1 Mormyrops boulengeri | reverse complement strand
GCTACAGGCAAGCTACTAGAAAATGTAGTTAAACTAATAGCTTCGCTACATGTAGCGGTGCTACCGCCCATCACTGCTTATCACAGCAATAAGTTATTTTAATGCACAAAATATTGTGTAATATACAAGCAGTCCCCAGGTTACGTGTGAGATCAGTTCTGCTTTTAAGTTGAATTTCTGGGTAAGTCAGAACAATGCAGTACAAGTAGTTCTCACTTTCTGAGCTTCCAGTTCACAAATTTATATCTTTATGAGAATTTTCTGTGACAAAAATAAAAATGTAATTTTTCGTAATTTGAAAAGAATTTGCACATAACTCAATGCATGCTCCCCAAAAACACCATCCGTGACCCAGTTTTCAGATAACTTTGCTTTGTGAAACATCTGACTGTGCATGCCTGATTTGTACTACTTCACCCAACCTGATCCTAATTATTATTATTATTATTATTATTATTATGCTATCCCAGTTCTTTGGATATCACTGAATTCCTGCTGGTATTAAAACTATGTCCACTCAAGAGATCTCTTGAGAGATGCCATAGCTGAAGGTATTGGGTAGAAGTAAATTCCAGGATTTAAGGTTAGGGGTGACTGGTCAGGGCCAGCTCAAGTTAAATGTCCAGTATTAGTTACTGCTAACAGTGCCAAGTACTCTGCTGACGATGGATACTGTGCATATTGCTTCTTGTTTTTTTAGAATATCGATGTTGATGTTGGGCGAGAGCTTTTCAGTATATTGCTTGATGGATTTAACAATGATCCCAGTAGCACCAATGATGATAGGAGCTACTTTGGCATCTGTTTTCCATAGTCTTTTAATCTCATTCCAGAGCTAATGGTAGTACTCTGTTTTATGCTCTTCTTTTGGACCAATGTTATAATCCGACGGCACCAAGATATCTATTAGAAAAGTTTTATTGGTGGATAGGTTTGTATAAATGATGGTTGGTTGGCATTGACTGTGACACCTCCCAGAGAATCTTAGATGTCGTCCATTAGATGCAGTCCATTTGTAAGTACAAGTTGTCGGACTTTCTTAACCCGGGGGCTACCTGTAATGTGCCTGACAATGCTAATATTTTCCTTCGATGCAAAGCGTAATACAGTCAGGACCATAAATATTTGGACACTGACACAAGTTTTACTACTTTACCTGTTTACTGAAATATATTCCAATTGAAGTTACAAATGGGCATGGACATAAAGTGCAGACTCTCAGATTTCATTTTAGGGTATCCACATTCAAATTGGATGAAGGGTTTAGGAATTTCAGCTCGTTAACATGTGCCACCCTCTTTTTAAAGGGGCAGAAAGTAATTGGACAACTCACTTAAAAGCTATTTCATGGACAGATGTGGGCAATTCCTTAATTCTTTCATTACCAATTAAGCAGATAAAAGGTCTGGAGTTGATTTGAGGTGTCTTGTTTGCATTTGGAAGATTGAGGTGAGAACATACAACATGTGGTCAAAGCAACTCAGTATGCAGGTGATACAGGCCATCCTTAGGCTGCGAAAACAGAAAAAAAGAATTTGAGAACTTGCCACAACATTAGGAGTGGCAAAATCCACAGTTTGGTACATCCTGAGAAAGAAAGAAAGCAACATAGCTCAGCAACGCAAAAAGGCCTGGACATCCACGGATGACACAAGTCGACCAAGTGATCAACACTCTCCAGGAGGTAGGCGTATCAATATCCAAGTCTACCATAAAGAGAAGACAGCATGAAAGCAAATACAGAGGGTTCACTGCAAGATGCAAGCCACTCATAAGCCTTAAGAATAGAAAGGCTAGATTGGACTTTGCAAGAAAACATCTAAAAAAGCCAGTTTTCGAACAGCATTCTTTGGACAGATGAAACCAAGATCAACCTGTATCAGAACGATGGAAAGAAAGAAGTATGGAGAAGGGCTGGAACAGCTTATGATCCAAAGAACATCGCATCATCTGTAAAACATGGTGGAGGCAGTGTGAAGGCTTGGCCGTGCATGGCTGCCAGTGGCACTGGGTCTTTAGTGCTTATTGTTGATGTGACACAGGATGGAAGCAGCCAAATGAATGCTGAGGTGTTCAGAGACATCATGTCTGCTCAAATCCAGCCAAATGCAGCCAAATTGATTGGGCAGCGTTTCATAATAGAGATGGACAATGACCCAAAACACACAGCAAAAACAACCCAGGACTTTATTGAAGCAAAGAATTGGAATATTCTTGAATGGCCAAGTCATTCACCTGATCTCAACCCCATTGCATTTCACTTGCTAAAGACTAAACTACAGACAGAAAGACCTTCAAACAAACAGCAACTGAAAGCTGCTGTAGTAAAGGCCTGGCTGAGCATTAAAAACGAGGAAACCCAGCATCTGGTCATGTCCATGAGTTCAAGATTTCAGGCAGTCATTGCCTGCAAAGGGTTTTCAACTAAGTATTAGAACTGAACATTTTATTTTCAGTTATATTAATTTATCCAACTTTAGTTCCCCACATTTTTATGCAATATTTTTGTTCTACCCACTGAATTAACTGAATTAATCTACACTTCAACTGCATCTGACTTGTTTCTTTTTAAATTTATTGTAGTAATGTACAGAACTTAAAAATTGAAAAGCTTTGTCTCTGTCCAAAAATTTATGGTCCTGACTTTATGTAACACCCCTCCTAGCTCCATAGGCCTTATACATTTGAATCAGGGGATTAATGTTGATGAACACTTGTTTTATTTTTGTTTCTGTGTGAGTCACGCTCCCCTCGACATCATATTGTCACTTCAGCTTAATGTCACAGCCCTTCGCTATCCTTCCTAAAAATTTGACCTTGTCATTGTTTATCTTGCCAACCACCACCCCCCACCTCGCATTTCAGTCGATACTTTGAAACAGTGGAATAACATATCTCATCATTTTCTGAAACAGCACATGTGATGTATTATGGTTATATGGTCATTAGCACGGTATATTTGCCCTTTCTTAATCCATCTCACTGCAGAATGTGTATATCTGAATGTCTCTTGCATTCTTTCACAGTTTCTCCTTGTTCTTAGTCTCCATGCTCTCTTTTCCTATAGGCAGGTTCTTTCTCCCCATCTCTTGCTTGCATGTTTACAAAATTTCTCCTACACTCTTAGTCACTCCCCCTTCCCCCATCTTCAGCTTTTGATGGAGCCAGGCAGTGTCCCAGCAGACATCCGCCTCAAGGTTGAGTATCCAATTTTGCCTCCATGAGCATGCTGGGGTAATCCCATAGCACAAGATGGGTGACCTTCATAGTCTGGAGCTAGGGGCTGGTGTAGCAGAAACAGCAAGGGAAAGGTCCATAAGCTAATGTGACCAAGTACAAACGCTCCTCTACTTACGAACGTTCAACTTCCGAACTTTCAGACATATGAACAAAGAGGATCTTTAAGTCCAAATTGTGTTCACTGGGCTCCTGTTTCCTGTCCGCAACATCATATTTTTTTTTCTGCGCTCCAGTTCCACCTAGTACAACTTCTGGCCGTTATTCCCTCCGTGCAGCAGTGTAGCGTGCGTACTCTCGGCATCCTAGTTCTTTGTGCTTGCGTATGCCCTTAAAATGATGGTGAATATCGACTTACGAACATTTCAAGTTGCGAACAGCCGTTCGGAACGTATCTCGTTCGTTGGTAGAGAAACATCTGTATTCATCATGTGGGATTCAAATTAGATCTTTCTTCATAAGAAATATGTAAACACCAACCATCATGGTCAAAAAACCTTATTAAAACTTCCTCATCCTTTAATTTCTACAAGTAAAGTACTTATTCTAAAAGTTTGGATAGGCA
This sequence comes from Mormyrops boulengeri, assembly GCA_026781065.1. NCBI lineage: Eukaryota > Metazoa > Chordata > Actinopteri > Osteoglossiformes > Mormyridae > Mormyrops > Mormyrops boulengeri. The sequence continues at coordinate 4,273,618 of JAODLD010000044.1, read as the reverse complement.
AAACTTTAAGGCATCATAGGCAACACCCAGTCCATGCAAGCACTGAACAGAGTAGGAGCAAGAACACACCCCTGACAAACCCCAGAATGAACTGGGAAGAACGCAGAGGTTCTGCCTCCGCTCTGCACTGCACTCACAATACTAGTGTGCAGGCCAGCCATGACATCCAGCCTCAGGATGTCCAACTGGGCAGCTTGATCGAACACTTTACAAAAAGGCTACAAAGAAACTCTGCTGACATTCGTGTTTGCACTTTGATCAACAGAGTTGAATGCTTTACGAAAAATCAACAAAGGCTGCAAAGAAATGGCTGATATTTGTGTTTGCGCTCAATGATAGCCTTCAATGCCAGGATGTGGTCAATGGTAGATTTCTTAGGCATAAAACCAGACTGCTCCGGTTGTTGGTAGACGAGCATGTGTTCACGGATCCTGTTGAGGATGACCCTATCAAAACCTTACCTAGCACTGAGAGCAGTGCTATCCCCCTATAGTTCCCGCAATCCAATCCATCACTCTTTTCGTTCCACATAGGGACAAGAAGTCCCATTTTCTAGTCAGTTATGATGACGCCCAGCTCCCAAATGTAAGCAAAGATTGCTTGCAATACCAGGAAGACAGCCTTACCACCAGCCTGGAGAAGTTCACTCTGGATACCACAGATTCCTGCTACCATCCCTACCCTCAGCTGGTTCACCACCTGTGCAATCTAAGTGAGAGTGGGTGGTTCACAACTACTTGGAGGACATCCTCAAGAACTGTGGACCTAGAGATGTCCAACATACTAGCAGAAGGATCAGCTTTAAACAGCTGCTCAAGTAGTGGCCAGATCTGTGGGGACCACACAGAGCCCTCATAGCCAACCCGGTCATTGCCAGTTGTCACACTGAAGTCACCTATAACCAAAGGATTGTCCCCTCATCGGCACCCATCAACAACCGAGACATCGCTCAATGCGGTTGGAGCATACACTGAGACAACAGACAAGGCCCCCGGAGAGTGCCTTAGCCTGAGTCTCATAATACTTTGTTGAAAGGAGTGACATCAGTCACCACTGAGAGGAGCCGATCCGCCACAGCAACAGCTACTCCCTGATTATAGCAGCCATCAGACTGACCAGACCAAAAGTAGGTATACCCACTTACAGATCCCACAATCTGGCCATTCCCTGGTCTGTGTACCTCAGAGAGTGCCGCCACTGAAATGCATAGTTTATGAAGCTCCTCCGACAGCAGGGGAAGGTAGTCATCATTCCAGAGAAACAAGACACGCAATGCGCCTACCCGGATGGGTTGCCTCAGATTTGGACCCGAGTGCACCACACCAGTTCCAGTCCCCAACAGGCTTGACCACATTGGCTTTCCAGTGGTTTTGTCTCTTCCAGGGATGAGGCTCTTGAGGACCTTCCCCCATCCCCTTCATCATACGTGCAGATTTCCTGATTATTGTTTCTCACCTCTTTCTCTTTCCCTCTCTATCTCTTCTCCTCCACCCAATTTCCTAATTTCCATAATCCATCTCTTTTCATGTAACCAGCCCTCACACACATGGGCACAGTTGCCCAGGGTTTGCTAGTGACAGTTAAAGCAATGCAGTGTACCTGTTTTCACAAGTGTCACAAAAAAGTGTGCACAAATTTCTTAATATAATAGAGTTTATGGCAGTTCATTCATAAGTACGGATTGTCTGTAAGTCAGACATTCTTAACCCGGGGACTGCCTGTAGATGGGTAGTGTGATCATGTTATGTAGTTTCCCCACAAGATTAATAACTACCAAACAATGATGCATTGTCTTGGTTATTTTATGGTGGAATGGATATGTGGGCCATTGTAGGATGAGATGACACTACTGCCCTGGCACTGGGACAGTGCTGACGATGTACGGACAATGTACATTCATTGTCACCCTCCCTCGCCCCGAGATTTAGCAAGTGTATCAAAAAGTATGTATTCGATTTAATTTTGAATTTAGACAGGATTGCTTGTGAGCTCTGCTACTGACTTTCCTGTCGGTTAAGTAATAAAAATTGCATGACAGTACATAAAGGCTATTAATAGCAGTGAATATCCACTTGACATTATTTACTGTAGATTTAATTGAAATGGAAAGGTGCGTAACCTATATTCCTTCACAGTGGTGGGCAGGGTCCCGGTAATTTGCTAACCGCTAATTAGCAAAGCTAACTTTTTCATTAGCGGATTAGCATTTCCGCTAACTTTGAAAACCGTTAGCGGACCAGTTAGCTTCTGCTAAATTTACTTCCACTAACTGTAAATCCACTAGCATTTTTTCGCAGGTAAGGTGAATGAAGTTTAACAGTTGAAAATGTTTGTAAACAATAAAATCATACCTATTTGTTCCTGTCTGTTGTGAGTCTGTTTGCAATAGTCTATCTGGCAAGCTGTTGGCTGACTACATGTAAACAAAAGACGTGAACTTGTTGGACTTAAGGTTGTCTGGGCTAAATGTAAGTGAAGAAAGATAAAGTCCATTCAAACTAGGGTACCCTGAACCAAGTGGAAAACAGGGGCTTGTATCATGAAGCTGGATTTCTTGCTTAGCAGGATAACTTTTCGAATACCCTAGTTTAAATGGACTTTATCTTTCTTCACTTACAGTGCATCTGGAAAATATTTACAGCCCTCACTTTTTGTAGCCTCATACTCAAAAAGACTTGAGGCTGTAATTCAAAGGTGCTTCAAAAGTATTGCGCAAAAGCTATGAATACTTATGTACATGTTATATTTTTGTTTTTTAATTTTAATAAATTTGCAAAAATTTCAAGCAAACTTTTTCACTTTGTCATTATGGGGTATTGTGTGTAGAATTTTGAGGTAAAAAATGAATTTAATCCATTTTGGAATAAGGCTGTGACATAACAAAATATGGATAAAGTGAAATCCTGTGAATGCTTTCCAGATGAACTGTACATTTAGCCCAGACTACCTTAAATCCTACAAGTTATCCAGCTATGCAAGAATTCCTGCTTCATGATACAGACCCCCGGGTTCAGAATGACAGAGCTATCAACTATTAACGAGCTGGCACCCTCCTTCTTCCTCCTTCGGTGCCATGTTTGTAGTCCCCATGCAGCTTCACTGAGGGCAAAATGTCAGCATGGGCCAGTAAAGAAGTAGGGCTACTCATACAAAAATGCCTGTATCTCGCAAACGGAATATCATAGAAAGAAAATTTCAACACAGATTTATTCCAGAGACTACAGAATCCAACAATAAATATCCCCTGGTAATCACTTCCAACAGATCAAGTCCAACAGATGAGACTAAATTCTTAAACAGGTTTAGAGGTTTTAGAGATTTTTCATCTCTCTTGGTATATTTTTAAAAAAACCAAACCTCAGCTAAATTCATATAATAAAAGTTTAATGAAAGTTATTGTTTGCTTCTGCCTAATTTTTTAGTGGTTAATTGGTTTTGTTGTATTCTTATATTTAATTAATAAAATCCTCAGAGGCTGCTACATGCGGGATTCAACCGTGTCCCTTTTATTACACGTCATCAACAACCCCCGTCTTACACATCAATTACCAATACAACCACTTGGCACTGACCAATCAACCCACGATCAACAGATCTCTTCTGCAATCTACTACATCCCCCTTTTTTCCCAAAGTGTGACAGTCATCTCAGACTTAACTGAAACTGCAACACAGCAAAGAAATGACACCTGTTGACAAACGGATATCCTACTCATGGTACTCAAACCTTGCGTCAAGGTGTTACATTTCAAACTTAAATCCATTTTTTTTTTTAAAGTTGTCATGTTTAGAATGATTCTACAGACAGATTAAACCCAAACTCCTAAAACACACACATAAATATAGAGAGCTTTAACCTGACCCATACGTGGGACCAACCCTAAGCAAAGGGCTTGAGTTGTGGTTATAGTAGCGCTCTTGTCTGGCTTGTAGATATTTCAGCCTGGAGTGAAATCCAGCTGGGATGGCAGGTTGTAACACAGATGTTGAGCTCAGTAAGGTGCTTCGTGCTACCCTTCCCATAAGAACTTGTGCTGGTGAAAACTCAGTACCGGTCACTGGTGTGTTTCTAAGTGACAGGAGAGTTAGGTGTGGGTCTGTACCTGTCTGTGTTGCCTTTTTTAGTGCGTGCTTTACAGTCTTCACCATCCTTTCTGCAAGGCCATTTGATTGCGGATATCCAATGCTGGAGTGCACAAGCTTTATTCCCCATGAAGTTGCGAACTGTCTCACTTCATTGCTCGCAAACAGAACATGGTCGCTCACCATCTCCTTCGTAATCCCGTGTCTGGCAAAAACTGCTTTCATCTTGCGTATGACTGTGTGGGCAGTCTTGTCAGGCAGATGGAGCACCTCTGGATATTTTGACAGATAATCCACCATCACAAGGTACGACTGTCCATGCAGCTCAAAAATATCAACCCCGATCTTTAGCCATGGCAGCTCAGGTATCTCATGTGGAATTAGAGGCTCTTTGTGGTTCTGTGGTTGGAGCTGTTGACATGGGGTGCAGCTTTCCACCATGTGCTCAATGTCATGCGTCATCCCTGGCCAGTACATCACTTTCCTGGCCTCCGCTTTCATCCGCTGTATCCCTTGATGCGCCAGGTGCAGTCTGTCAAGCATCGTCTGCCTCACGCTCTGAGGAATTATAATCCTATCACCAGCCATCAGTATGCTATCCCTGTTGCTGATAGAGCTTCGCATCGGCCAATACTGGTAGAGATCAGATGCGATCCTACGCCGTCTTTTAGGCCAGCCTGTGCGGAGCATTTCCACTACACACTGTAGGACATCATCGCTATCTGTGGCATCTTTCAGTGTTTTGAGAGTGTCCATATCCAATGCTGCGGTGGCCTCCATCGTATGGACCACTCTCTCCTCGAACAGATCCTCTTCTGCACCGTCCTTGCAGTCAGTGACAACAGCGCGGGACAGGGTATCTGTGATGTGCATGTCCTTACCTGAAGTGTCGTTTATCTGCAAATCATAGCGTTGGAGCTGCAGTAACATGCGTTGCAGGCGTGCTGGTGCTTTGCTCAGGTGCTTCTTGAAAATAATTTCAAGTGGCTTGTGATCTGATTGGACAGTCACCGTGTTGCCATAAACATACTGGTGGAAGCGTTTTGTTGCAAAAGCTATCGCCAGCAGTTCTTTCTCTATCTGGGCATAATTCTTCTCAGATTTGGTAAGCACTCGTGAGGCATAGGACTGCTCCCTGCCTTCCTGAAGAAGGCAGGCACCCGGTCCATCTTTTGATGCATCACACTGTATGGTAAGTGGCTTAGCCCGATCGTAGAACCGGAGCACTGGGGCCTGTGTGAGGATAGACTTCAGCTTGTCTAATGCAGCACTGTGTTCATGATTCCAGTGCCACGCAGCGTCCTTTTTCAACAACTGCCGGAGCAGGCCTGTTATTGTGGCTTCGTTTGGGATGTACTGAGATAAATACCTCGTCATTCCCAGTAGTCTCTGGAGCCCTTTCTTGTGTTACGGTTGTGGCATGTTCTCCTGACGACATGCCCCATGTGTCCACCTTGTACTGGATTTTGTATTTGTTGAACTTGACGTTGGCCTTTATTGCAGTGTCCATAACTTTCTGTAGGATAGCATCATGCTCTTCCTCAGATGCAGCAGCTATTATCATGTCGTCTGCAATAATATGCACTCCATCAATATTCCCAAATGTCTCACAATTTTTCTGTTGGAACACCTCACTTACTTCACGCCAAAAGGAAGCCTTTTAAAGCGATACCTGGTGTTCTGAATGTGCACAATATTGATGAGGGCTTATCAAGTCTAACTTGCCAATATCCATCCTTCTTGTCTAAGATGGTGAAGATGGATTTCCCAGACAACTTGCATAGCACCTCATCAGGGGTCGGTATCGAAAAGTGCTGTCTCTTAATTGCCTCATTTAGATCATGAGGGTCCAAACACACCCTCAGAGACCCATTCTTCTTTTCTGTGATGACGAGGCTATTAACCCACTCTGTGAGTTCAGTCACAGGCTCTATGACATCCCTGTCAATAAGTTCACGCAGCGTTGTTTTCAGTTTATCCATGACAGCGATGGTAATTTTCCTACATCCATGTGATGTACCCCCCAGAAACTGGCCCAGGCCACTGAAGACAGAAGGGTATGCTTCTACCAACTCTTCTCTTGTGGCAGGTGCCATAACTCCAATCATTTCCATCCTCTTTACTAACCACAGCTTCACACAAGCTTCCCTACCAAGAATCGGAGTGGAGGAATACATGATGACAATGAACTGTAGATCTGACTTTGCCATAGCCATCTCACACATGAAACTCACCGTGCCTACTGGCTTTAGGCGTGTTCCCCCATAAGCTATGAAGGCTATTTGGGTGGGTTTCAGATGATTGGGACCTGGTATCTTCCGAAAAATGTTCATAGGCAGCACATTTGCATCAGCACCAGTGTCTAGCTTAAATTCAACAGGAGTGTTTTAATGCTAGCAGTGGTGTACCACGCCTTGTCAGTCTGGTGATTTAACCCAGCACAGGACATAGTGCCTATGAAAAGAGACTCAGCCTCTCTGTCAAGGTGATTGACGGTTCTCACAGAGCTTGACTTGTCTGGCAATGTGGCACAAACGTTAGCGAAGTGGTTTCTTTTATGACATTTGTGACATACAGCTCCAAAAGCTGGACACTGTCGCGGTTTATGTGTCCCTCCGCACTGTCTGCACGCATTGTACTGTATCTGGTGGCCTCGGTTTTCTGAATTTCCTGGCAATCGCTTTCTCTGCGGTAGCCTAACCTTGCTTATCGCCTGCACCAAAGCGTCTGGCTGCGCCTTTCCCATTACACGCATTTGCGATTTAGCGGTTTGTGCAGCTCTGCAAATAGCAATTGCCTTATCTAAGGTCAGATCTGCTTCTCTTAACAGTCTCTCCTTCATGCGAGCATCAGGCACAGTGAACACAAGCTTGTCTCTTATCATGTTGTCTTCACTCAGATCGAACTCGCAGTTTGTGCACTTCTGACGAAGCTCGGTCACAAGCTTATCAACGGTGCCGCCTGCGGGCATGGAGTGAAACCAGAACTGGTGGCGTTCGAACACAACATATCTTTTTGGTGTGCAATACCTTCTGAATGCATCCAAAATCTCTTCTAACGTCGCCTGCTCTTTGCCAGCAGACTCAACATGGAAAGTATTGTATACCTCCAGGGCGTCCTCTCCGACGGTCTGGAGCATGATGGTGACTTTCACTGGTTCATCTTTGCCGTCCGCCCCTGTGGCTGTCATATACAGCCTAAAACGTTGCTCCCAGCATCGCCAATTCTCGCTTATGTTGCCGGTGAGCACAAGCACTGCAGGAGCCTTGAACTGCTCCATGCTTAGGTTTCGGTTTGCTCCGTGCGCGTTTAGCAGGCTCAAGCTGTTGGACTATCGCGCTTCAGCACAGGTGTGCTTTTTTCTCTCCACTGCAGAGTTGCGGCATACAACAATGTCGTCACGCTTCTCTCGTGGATTAAGAAAATTCCTCTTCTGACACCATGTTGTATTCTTATATTTAATTAATAAAATCCTCAGAGGCTGCTACGTGCGGGATTCAACCATGTCCCTTTTATTACATGTCATCAACAACCCCCATCTCACACATCAATTACCAATACAACCGCTTGGCACTGACCAATCAACCCACGATCAACAGATCTCTTCTGCAGTCTACTACTGGTTTAGCATTATTAAAGTAAACTTTGCAGTTAGTGAATTAGCGGTTATTGAAGCTAACTTTTCAGTTTGCTTTTGCTTCATTCTTGCTTGTTCCTTCCTCCATACTGTTCTTTCAACCCTAACAATGAAAGACAGTAATGTGATGATATGTCAAAGTCATGTGTCATATGACAAGTTCATTTGAATAATTAGAATATGATCCACTGAAGTCATAGATCCACTCAACATAGCAGGCTACATTTTGTAGTGTTGTGTTTAGTTCATGTGTTTAACATAACTATTATTATAGTCATTATGAGTATATGTTATGAAAACCAGCATTTCATAGAATAATCCTTAATACTTAATAATGTTATATCGTACTTATAGTAACTCATAAGAACATAAGAAATTTACAAACGAGAGGAGGCCATTCGGCCCATCAAGCTCGTTTGGGGAGAACCTAACT
>JAODLD010000044.1:4210796-4230852 GCA_026781065.1 Mormyrops boulengeri | reverse complement strand
CCGAATAAACCCCGTTTCCCCGTAACCTGGGCTCACTCGCCTCCTTCCCCGCTCGCCGCTGCCTGGACGCTGACAATAGCAGTCTGTTCATATGTACGAGTTGTCCATAAGTCAGACGTTCTTAACCTAGGGACTGCTTGTATTTAAAAATGAATGATGTACATATAGTATGTATGAAGTTGTATTCAGGTCAGCACCGTGATATAAGTTAAACAAAATAAAAGTGGTCTGGAACATCTTGTCACCTGTGAGGTCAGAACACCCCTTTATCCACCACCCATCCTCTATATGTCAAGTACCAATTCCAGTTTGAAAGGTTGTTGAGCTGCTCTTAACAAACCCTTGAGTGACGTAGAATAGTGCTGTTAAGATCATAATGATTTTCAGGAAAAGGTTGCATGTTTATCTTGGCCTGTGGTCGTGGAAAATGTCTGTGAGCCTGACGACTTTAAAAAGAAGCTCTGATAATAACAGGAGATTTTTGAGAAACATCCTTTACAGAATCAAAGTCAATCAAAATAAAAACATGTGAGAGAATCCTGAAAATGGGAATCATGAAATTATGGGTCGATTGCAGTTTAACGGGAAAAGAAGTCACTAGCCCCGTTTACATGAACACTTTTTTTCAATCCGATTGAATTTAATCAGATTAAAGGAACCCAACCGAACTGTTTACATGAGCGTCAAATAAAGAGATCCGCGTTTGTTCCACGTTTACATGTTCCAGCCATTTAATCCGATCGTACATTATTTTGACAAGCGCAGCGGTAGGCATCGGCTACTTTTCTTGTACAGAAAAAGACAAAATGCTCTGTGTGAATCTCTCAGGCTTCCTTTCTCCTTGTTTATCCCGCCTACGTCACGCGATTAAGAAGTCTCTCGTTTATTTACCTCAGCATCGACTTGTGCACTTCCATAAATAACTCAGTGTTTCAGATTTTACGCCCATTCAATCTCTCCACGATACTGAACTGTTTTAATGTATCCAATAAAAACGTAGTGTCGGGGACTGACCAGTTTTTTTTTTTACAGGCCCACTCATTTTTGTCCACTGCTGCACCTGAAGTAGTCACTAAACTGGGTTAAACTCTACTTGGCTAATAATCGGTTTGCCTGTTTACCTCTTTCAATCGGATTGAAAATTTAAACGGATTCAGTCGAATCCGATTACTTAGTTTACATGAGACGTTTTTAATCGGTTTCCGTAATTAATCGGATTAAAAGTGAAAAAATTGTGTCCATGTAAACGGGGCTAGTGTTTAAGAGCAAGAAACCGGCACAGCTGGTCTGAAAGGACTGAAGACTTGTTAAGGACCACATGGGATAAGGTTATTGCAGAAGTGTCATCAGTGGTCTTTTAGGTAGTGGGCACATGAAGCAGCAATTTAGCACCTGGATTCATGGTCCAAAGGATTCAAGTTTAGATTCAGTGTTGTTGCACATCTTAAAGAGATACTTAACCTAACCCACACATAGATTAAAAACTTCTGAAAAGCACAAAGTGGAATAAAACAAGAGGAGTGATAGGACCAAACATGGGTGAAATGTTCTTCGAAAGGTACTCTGAAGCTGTACTCTGAAGAATAAATATTACTGTGCAAACCAAAAGTGTTAAAAGCCACATTACTCTTGGTGATGGGATGAATCTCATTGCTAATTACCTTACACTGTATATCGTACAGGGGGTATTGGGTTATCATCAGCTCGATTTTTACCATATTTCTAATTTCTAACATTAAAAATAAGAAATAACTGAAAGTCTGCAGTATGTATAAAAAGAGCCTTCAATGGGCAGTGAGAAGTGGCGTGTTTTGGTCTGAATGTGACGTCAGATATAGGGGAAGGGACACCATTTCCTGTCCGATCACTTCCCTTGAGGCTTTCACTACCACTGCCTCTACTCCCTTATTACTTGTTCATGTATTTAAAAAGCTTGTTGTTTTGACATTTTCCTGTGTTTCTGGTCTCCAAAACAAAACTCTGACTTGATCTGTGGGAGTTTCCAGCTGCTCTGGTGGGGGGAGGTGGGAGCCTGTGTGTGTGTGTGGAGGGGGGCAGCTTTGGCTACAGTTCAACACGCTTTGGTTTTGCTGGGAGTGGGGGGTCATGCGTGTCATACAGAGACAGGCAGAGTAAGGCCTCGTGCTTCATGCCGGGCTATGCAGTTCAGCTTTTGCCAGTAGCATGTTAAATATTTGCTGAATGTTTCCTGATTTACTTGCAATGTTTTTCTAATACATTTGAGACAAAACACTTTGGTCAACACACTAGTGTTGGGCGTACCAGCTTTTTACGGTCACTGCCTCGACAATATAAATAGTTATAAGAAGTGCACAAAACACAAAATGTTCTGTTTTACATATTACTTATAATACATCTATATATAGAATTTGCTCAATCAAACAATGCATGATGACAGATCTACATAATAATGTGTAATGTAAACCAGATCTATTACTCAAAAATAACAAACAGTTCTGTGCTTTTAACATATCTGTGTGTTTGTCTGTGTAGCTTTACAAATGTTCAGTTTTATATATACAGGCTTTCACAACGTTGGCTTTGTTGCAGCTGCTTGATTGATGGAGGCACTTTATTGGATTAAAATGTGTTTCATAATCTCCCCAGCCACCTCCTCCAGCTCCTCTGGGGGAATCCCAAGGCATTCCCAGGCCAGCCAAAAGGTATAATCTGTGTAGTGTGTCCTGGGTCTGCCCCAGGGTCTCCTCTCAGTGGGACATGCCCAAAGCTCCTCCCCAAGGAGCAATCCAGGAGGCATCCTAACCAGATGTCGGAACCATTCAGAAATATTCTTTGCCCTATAGGTGAATCACTGGATGGTGTATTTAAGATGTTTTCTGTCTGTCCCTCTTTTATGTTTCAGAGAAATCCTCCCCCCTCCCATCATTACATGGGGCACATTCTCTCCCCTACCCCCTACCTCCACCTGCCCCTCTCAGCCCAGATCGTCCTGTGCTCCAGCTCTCTGCACACCTGAACCCTTCTGCTAAGCCTCTGTCACCGTGTTCATCCTCCCCTTCCCTTGGCTGCGGCAGCGCTCGCTCTGACCAGCCGGCCCCAGGCCCTGCTGGGGCCCCTGAGTCTGAGGAGGACAAGGCCAAGAAGCTGCTGTACTGCTCACTGTGCAAGGTGGCCGTCAACTCACTGTCCCAGCTGGAGGCGCACAATAAGGGTGAGATCACACTTACACATACAAACATTCACACGTGCATTCATGTAGACCAAGGTTATTATCATTAGGGAATACTGAAACAAAAATGGTAAAAGCATTTTGTTAATCAAAATTAAGACTAAACTAAAAGCACGAGTGAGCCATGAAAACAAAACCGAAATTAAAACAAATCCCAAAGACTAACTGAAATTAAAAATGAGTAGGAATGAAAATACGAGGTTTCTATTTTTAAATTTTATTTCTGAGTTTACCATCCTCTAAATAATCAATAGTGAATACAGGCTATGATAAGTGTCTCAAATAGACAAAATTATGTATCTTCTTGGTAGATTAAATCATGTTTCAGGTGAAGAGATTAGATTAGGAATGGGCTATACCAAATACCTATAGATGCACAATACAGAAGATCCCTGGGTTACAATGGGGTTACGTTCCTATAAACCTATCGTAAGCCAAAAATATGGTAAGGTGAACACACATTTTAGTACAATACACCTAACCTAACAAGCATCATAGCCTAGCCTAGCCTACCTTAAATATGCTTAGAACACTTACATTACTTCGGTACTGGCCGATATTCTTTAAAAATCACAACGTCAGTCTTGGTTGATATTTAAACTGTATCAATATTCAAAATTAGGCCAAATAGAGCTAAAGACAAACTGCTACAATAATGGAGAGGATTGCTTGGGATGCCATTGACTCATTCACCATTTAGAATAGGTTGCAATGTTTCATCACCAGTAACTGGCACCTGGAGTGAAATGTAAACCAGACTGCGTAATCGATTGCCAAATTCACCCCCCCCCCCCCCCAGTCCCAATTCATGACAGAGTCATTCATTTTGCACGTGTTTTTTGGCTGAATGGACCAGGGTCCCGGACTCTGGGGTCCCCCAGGGGCTCCATGCTCACCACAACCCTGCACTGGAAAAGAGGTCACAGAAATAGATGGAAGGATGAGTTGTTTCAGTTCTGCTAATGTGTTAAGGCACTTGGGCCTGGCAATTTATGAAGAGCACTCTATAAAAATCTGCTGAATTGAAGCTGAATTGAACCAAATGGCTATGGGCCCCTTCATCTAAGGCCAGGAAGTGTCCCTGCCAAATTCTGATAATTCTTGCATCCTTATTTGAATCTTCTTTTGAATTAAAAGACATCCAGATAAGCAGAATCATACACCTTCCAGCCTGACAAGTTTTAAGACAGCCATTTAAATAGAATTATGAGACTATTTGACCACAGAATTAAGCCTATGTGAAAAGGCAGGAGCTAGGGACAATTTTTGTCATCGCAGGAATCAGTGCTTACCAGATCCCCTGGACAGCAGCTCTTTAACATGTGCAGATACATGCCAGGGGGTCTGGTGTGTAACTATGGCAGCAGCCTGGAGATCCCTCATCTACAGCCACCTCAGTATACGCTCTCACCTGATGCACCAAGTAATGACTGATAACTGAGGACTGGTCTGCTAACAGAGCTGCAGAACAATGAATCACATTTGGAATGCTACAAAAAAGTTTTGAATTATTTCAGGATGTCAATTTACTCTATTTACTCTACAACCAAGCAAAATAAATTGTAATTGTAAAATGGTGTAACCATCTTGATGTGAGGCCCATACCACAAAACAAAGGAGCACACAAAAAACTGGATAAACACAAGTGATCATCCATCTACAGGATGACATACCGCAAATTACCCTCCTGCTTCGCCTCGTTGTCCATACTCACCACTTACCAGTGACTCTCTGATGGAAACTAGTATGCGTGACTGATTTAGACATCAGAGGAAGCTCAGAAAATCTTGCGGGAATCGATTTCAGTTGCCACCCCCCCTCACCACAACCACCACAAAAAAAGTCAGAAAGAAATCTTATACTCTACAGACTATCAAGGATAGAAGGAAAGAGAGACAGAGAGAGAGCAGTGAGAGAAAAACTAAGAAAGGATTATGGGTGAGAGTTAAACAGAGATTTAAGGGGGGGGAAGAAAGAAATTAAAAAGAAGGGAAATTAAGAGACATGAAAGAAAACATTTTTCAATGAAACATTTTACTACTTGGTTTTCCTATACAAAATGACAATGATCCATTAGTTTGACAAACACTGTGCTGAGCGGGATAATGGAATGTCAGTCCATCACAGAGAACACTACAGGTGCATTATACTGTATGTGTGCTACTTGGGGTGACTGCAATAAGCCTGACTCATCAAACTGCGAGGTAACCTACATAAGACAGGCACACACACAGCAGAGGTGGAATTCAACCCTTGAGCCCAGGGAATTGCGAGGTATACTGGCTACTCTCTGTCATATTGCAGGTATTAGGTATGTGTACATTTAGTTTAACATATTTTTCCATGACTGAAATCACTGGTTCTGTGCCTGTCCAGATTCATTCATTCATTCATTCATTCTGTTTATTCAGCATTAATGTATTGTGATACGTTTTATCTCAAGCAGTTACTACTGTATGTTTGTCAGGATTTTCTTATAATGGCACCTGTGGATTCTGGAGAAATTACTGGAATTTTTAATTTATTAACAGCACAAACAAAACAGCCCGGCAATCCTGTTAACCGTGACACTGCTTATGATCTAAAGTAAAATAATCATTTGAAGCTCACCCTTCGATTCTCCTGTGGCTCTAAACTAGTCCAGGAGGTCACTGTGGAGAGACTAACTCTGAAAAAGGAAAAAGGGAAGTATAGCCCATTACTGTAATGGGGATATTGTTTATCTTAAAATCAGCATGGAAACAATAAACAACCAGTGACATTGTGTTCACCTCTGAGTTTGAGCTAAGTACAACTGTTCTGATGCAATAAAGCACTGTGTCCCTCTAGTGGGAAAACAAACTGCAGTTACATTGTTGTGTTCATAGAACAAAAATGTCGTGAATTCCAGTACTGGCACAAATGTTCATTCTTTATGTAATTACTGTAGTAATGATGGGACATTCTCAGGGAATGAGGCCCTTAGAGGAACTGTACACTCACGATCACATCCCTGCAAAGATTCATTCTTTACTTTCTTCTGCATGACCTCAGAAATGTGACTTCCCTCCTTGACTCCTTGACCATGGCCAGTGAGAGGCAGTGAGGCATGTAAGGGGATGCAAACGAGCATATGATTGGCTGAGAAGTAAACCTGGAACTGAATTTTTTTCTCTCTTTTTCTTTTCCTTTTTTACTTTTTTTTCTTTTTCCCTTTTTTCTATATTCCCTTCACCACCCCTTGAACTGAATATATAACATACAGTATATGCATATGGTGAACGATAAGGATGTGAAAAATTACTGTTTTTAAGACACAAATGGTTTGGTTCAGTTCACCTAAAAAATTCATTCTGATTTGTTCACCAACTCATTCTGTTGCACTTCCTGTTTGCAAAAAAACATATCTGATACACTTGTGTACCGATATGTAAAAAATAGCCTATTACTTATGCAGTAAAACTTTACTTGATGGGGCAACAATAATATAGTGTTATGTTATTTCTTATGTATTAATTAACCACAAACTAAGTCTTAGTTACATTCTAATCTTATGTTTATTCAGCATTAATGAACTGTGACACGTTTTATCTCAAGCAGTTACTATATTTGTTATTATATCTGATAATTCTGTAAATCATTGTGAACTACTGAAGTCACAAATAACCCAAGTTAAATACTGATGTCATATTTGTCCATCATTAATGAATCATGATGCAACTTTTATCCCAAACATGCTTACTATATTTGTTACTATCTGTTCATCCATCCATCCATCCATCCATCCATCCATGTTCTGTAACCACTTCAGCGTGGTGGGGGTCCAGAGCTTATCACAGAGGCTACGCAAGGCAGGGAACAACAGAGGGCACACTCACACGCACACACACACACGCACACACGCACACACACACACACACACACACACACAATTTGGTAACGCCTATTAACCTCAGCATGTTTTTGGACTGTGGGGGGACTGTTTGTTACAGATTGTGAACGAATTTCTGAGATATAATGCCAGATGTGAAGAATAAATGCCTTCAGCTTGTCTGTAATTTGATTTCTAACAGTTAGTACCAAGCGACTGAATAGTCTTGTTATATTTGTTTCATAATAAGCCTTCAGTTTAGTAATTCATAAATGTATAAAATGTTCTGTTCTGCTAGAGGCCTGGTTTTTTCTGCAACCTCAGGAGTCTCTTTTGTCATTTGTGTGCCACCTCAGGTACGAAACACAAAACTATCCTGGAGGCTCGGAGTGGCTTAGGCCCCATCAAGGCGTACCCTCGGCTGGGCCCTAAGCCAATCAGTGAGCAGGGAGGGACAGTGACTGACCCCAGTACTCAGGAACGCACTTTCCACTGTGAGATCTGCAATGTGAGGGTCAACTCAGAGCTGCAGCTCAAACAGGTGAGAGTCACAGAGGCAGGTGAGAGACACTCGAGTAGAACTCAGTTCATGTAGGAAAACAGGTCTAATAGAAAATTAGGTTCTATATAATATATGCATGGACTTGACGGTAAAACCTGCACCGTGACAGGCATATATTAGAACAACAACAGATTTAAAATGAATTTACAATAATAAAGTAAATCTCAATGTTCATAAAAATTTTATTATCAACTTTTAATAAGAAAAAATTATATTATTTTTGCCCTTGTGATGGATTGGTGCCTGTACTGGGTTATTCCCTGCCTTGGATGTATAGCTTCCGGGATAGGCTCTGGACCCCGTAGTGTTACATTGGACAAGTGGGTATTGGCTGGCTGGCTGGCTGGCTGGCTGGCTGGATGGATGGATGGATGGATGGATGGATGGATTATTTTTGCCATTATTGTTGCACCAGTCTCAGGCAACTTCTGTTATTATCAGACAAGTAATGTAAACAAAATGGGTATCAACCCAAATTGGACCGCCCCACGCAACTGCCGCCAACTGCCCGACAGTTCCTGAATCTGATGTAAAAGAAACCCCAGAAAGCAGGCAACCACCTGGTAGGAGAGCTTTGTCACAGCGTGTGTAGGTGAAAAGCTCAAGTTTGGAAGAAGGATGAACACAGGAGACAAGAACTAGGAGACAGAAACCATCCAAGAAACAGAAACCAGGAAATGGGAAGCTGGACCTAGCAGGAGGAAGACTAGGAACTGGAAGAAGGAGCAAGAACAAACAGAAAATCAAAATCAAAGGCATCTCCAAGAATATCACTAAGCAAAAGCAAGCTAGGAAGATGAAGGCACCTGTCTATAAGAAGCAAATGCCCAGTTGGGCACAATATGAGATACAAGAAAGAAACATTGACTTGCCATAAATGAGCTACACAACCCAGGCTTGTTGTTCTATTTAAATCGCTCCTGGGCATGAAATTAGGTGGGGATGAACCCTGTGGAGTATGTAGATTAGATTATTATACCTGGTAGGAAATGTGCCAGCGGTCCAGTGGGTCTTAGAAGAATTGTTTCAAGACAAAGGTCTTCATGATAAAATTGGTAAGCGTGCTGGAGAACCTCTTTGCTGACACTGATATCATGCAGCTGGTCTTCCAGAGAGTCATCTCATAGTCCTGTCCATGCTCCCCTATACCTCAAGATTTCCAGCTTGCTTGTAACTAGTGATGATCATCCCACTCCAAACATCCTCCACAATGTACTTAAGCTTGTGCTCCTGCTTGTCCCTGTACCTGTCCCTGGCTCTGTACCCGTTCCTGTCCCCGTACCTGTATTTGTTCCTGGCTCTATACCTGTCCCTGGCTCTGTACCTGTTCCTGTCCCTGTACCTGTCCCTGTATTTGTTCCTGGCTCTATACCTGTCCCTGGCTCTGTACCTGTTCCTGTCCCTGTTCCTGTATTTGTTCCTGGCTCTATACCTGTCCCTGGCTCTGTACCCGTTCCTGTCCCTGTACCTGTCCCTGTTCCTGTTCCTGGCTCTGTACCCGTTCCTGTCCCTGTCCCTGTATTTGTTCCTGGCTCTATACCTGTCCCTGGCTCTGTACCCATTCCTGTCCCTGTACCTGTCCCTGTATTTGTTCCTGGCTCTATACCCGTTCCTGTCCCTGTACCTGTCCCTGTTCCTGTCCCTGGCTCTGTACCCGTTCCTGTCCCTGTGTCTGTACCTGTTCCTCTACCTGTCTCTGTACCCAGTGGCATAGCCAAGAATTTGCGTATCTAACCTTCCTAGTGCACCCAACTGCAGCATGGCTCAACCTATTTGCACCTTTCTTAAGAACAGGCTTTTAACAATAAACTGTATATATTTTAAATGATTGTATATAACTGCAGACATTTTAGCTAATTCATTGTGATTGAAGACTGAACTTTAGAATGATGTTGAAATTGAAAATACAGAAAACTGATGGCTTATTTGCTGTGTGAGTTTTAATTCCTTACAGTACATGGGGACAATTATTTGTCACCCGTGTGCTTGAAACAGCAACAAACCATTACTAACTGTCGTAAGATGCATAAATAAGTAAGTAGACTCCTAATCATCATTGCAACATGTCTTTGAACAATAATGGGGTATACAGGCCTTAAACGTAAATATTTCTGAATTTCACATACAACAAATTGTACATTTGCACCTAGGTGCATATGCACCTAATGGACTGTGTATGGCTACGCCACTGTCTGTATCTGTCCCTGTACCTGTCTCTGTGTCTGTCCCTGTACCTGAATCTGTCCCTGTACCTGTCTTTGTGTCTGTCCCTGTACCTGTATCTGTGTCTGTATCTGTCTCTCTGTCTGTCCCTCTGTCTGTCCTTGTACATGTCCCTGTCCCTGTCTCTGTGTCTGTGTCTGTACCTGTCCCTGTATCTGTCCCTGTACTGTGGCTGAGTCCCTTTATGCCCTCCTTGTATGACAGAGCATCTCCCAGTCTGTCTCCTCTACACCATCCTGCAGAGCCTCCTTGACCTCAGTTTATCACAATCAACTAAAAATTTCATAAATAAAGCATTATCCATTCATAATCTTGTTTTTGACCTGGAAACACGTTGTGATCAACAAACTAGTGTACAGGGATGTGCAGACATTATTCACAGACGTGTCTTCTGCATTTTTTGAAAACACGTTTTAGAATGCCTCACAAAGCCAAACAAACACATCATTTGCCATGTGGTCAGGCAGTTGTATTTATGCTTTCCTGCAGGTGAGCAAGGCGTTCATATAGATGAGAACAAATTCAACTTCCCATTTTATGGCTGTCCTCTAATGCTTGCGAACGCTGACATCATTCCCACTAGAGGATGGTCCTTGTGACCACATTTGGACATAGACGTACCAGGAGCTATATAATGATAACAGTGAATGTAAGTGTTTTCCAGACAAGATGGAGATGTAAAGCCATATGTGACTCATGTGAACCTGTCTTTTGGGTATTCGTGGGTTTTCTGGTTCCGTTTTCCTAATTCCTAGGTTCTCTCAGTCTCATTTCTTAATTCCTAGTTAGGCAGAGTTGCATAACCTAATTCCGAGTCCACTGGATTCACCAATCCTCGAGTTTGTTGTGGTTTCACCTTCAGTTACTAGTTAACAGAGTCCTGTCCCCAGCTGGGTCTTATTTCCAAGTTCCTGTCTCCTTTGTTCACCCCTCCTCCCCACTTGAGTCTATCTCTGCATATTTCATTTTCGTTCTTTATAACCTGTCAGTTATCCATTTCCCAGAGCGTCCAATAGACTCAGGAATCATCAGGTGAAAGAAGTGGCGATTCGCTGGGATGACTGTCAGAGTATTAAAATGAGCTGCACCCGGTCCCTTGAGTCTGCTGTAACGTGATGCACGTGGAACCCTCACTCCTCTCTGTCTCCCCCCTCCTCCACTGCAGCACATATCAAGCAGACGGCACCGGGACGGGGTCGCTGGGAAGCCCAACCCTCTCCTCAGTCGTCACAAAAAACACAGGGTTGCAGACCTCATGGTAATGTTCGCCTGTCCCAAAACCCATTTACTAATAATTTGGCAACCTAGGCCTGCTTTGGTAAAACTGCATCCTCAATTCCTCTTGTAAAATCATTACCAAATCAAATGCATTATCATTGAGAACCATTCTGAGAACAATTTATACATGCTATATATAAACATACAAATTTGTCTTTCCACCCATTTTCATTCTTGATGCAATGTAATTTTCAGTCAAACAGGAAGCACTGTCATGCACATTTGCTCATAGCACACAGCAAACAAAACCTGAACTGTTTTTTAGACTGTTTAACACTCGCAGAAACTCAGGAGCAACATGCAGACTTTGATTGTATTGTTAAGGTTGTATACAAACCCGTAAGCAAGGGTTCTTTTCAATAAAAGTACCACAGTTGAGTTTAAAAAAAGAAATTATTGAAAAATTATTTTTTAACTTTACACATTGTTTGGATACATTTATTTTCTTACTGTACGAATTACTGATGAACGTGCTTAGATGTGTTTATATATATGCTCTTCTTGTTTTATCCTGTTCATTTTGTGTTTAAATGCTAAAAAAAAAAAAATTAGGTGTAATTTTTTGGGGCCGGGAACCAATTAATGGGTTTTCCATTATTTGTTATGGGGAAAATTCGATCAGAACTCGAACTTTTTAGGATTCGAACCGAGTTCTGAACGGATTAAGTTCCAGTTCTGAGGTACCACTGTAATCACTGTAGTTAGCAAGGATATTGTTTATTCTGAATAAAAGGGAAAAAATGAATGATTATCTTATGATATTTATTGTGAGTTCCATAGTTTTAATGATTAATTTCCCCTTTTCTCTCTCCTTCATACCAATATCTCTGGACTCTCCACATTTTACACGCCTTTTCCAGACCTCCCTGTCCTTCTCTAAGGATCTCACCAAAGCTTTGGGAGCTGCCCTTCTGCCCAGTCCCCTGGCTGTTGCTGCAGCAATGGCAGCCGCTGCCTCCTCCAATCCCCTGGCCCTCCGGGCTGCAGGCCCCGCCCCTCATCCCCACCATCATCTGCTACAAGGCCTGCCCCTCAGCCATGCCGTCCTCAGACCCGCTCCGGGGCCCATTCGCACATCTCATGGGCCAATTCTCTTTTCTCCGTACTGACATGTACCCCCCCCCTCCCCCCCCAAACACAATCAGTCCCCATTCCTAGCTTGACCACCTCCAAAAGCGCACTGTGAAAAGCTGAAGCAATGAAAAGAGCATCTCCATTAAACATATCCAACTGGGGAAAAAGGAGACAAAGAACAGATGACAGCAAAATGGTGATGCATCCCCCCCCGTCCCTTTTCCTGAACCTGTATACACTCATAAAGACTCTCTGAGTGATGGACTGCTAGCTCGAGTTTATGCTGGATGGAAAAGGTGCAATATACATTCCTCACTGTAACACATCCTTTTTCTGCCTTCCCATTACACACTGTGACATGATTAAAGTTGCATATAATTCAGACTGATCAGGATACCAAATGTGTACCTTTTCCAGCATACATGCAAGACTGCAGTTTGCTCTGTACTGTATTCATCTCACTAGTTTGATGTATTCTCACCCATTCAGTTCCACTGTAAAAGTGACCTTTATGTTAGTAGCATTTACCATGGCAACCCTGGTAACCCAAAGAGCCAGAGACCAGATAGACTATAGAAAGCCTTTGTCCCATTATTACTGTCTACTTACTTTGAACCCTGTAAAATAGGGGTTCCCAACATTTTGATGTCCGCAGACTGGTTTACATCATACAGAAATGTGAAGGTGAGGGAGAATCCATCAAAACCCCTGGTACCAAGTAGTACTCCTGGAATTTTTTTAGCGAAAATTGGGCAGACTTATAAAAGTGAATTCAGTAATTTTCTTTTGGTCCAAACAAATTTATTTAGAAGGAAAATGTTACATTAGTCTATCACAAACAGAAATAAAAGAAAAACACTTGATTAACATTATGTATCAGAAACTTTTTAAAGTGGATTTTTCTCTCTTCACCATCAACAGATATAATAATAAAAAACAGTCTTAGTTATTCAGTCTATATAAGGAATAATGAATTATTGGGAATCCTCTACGCTTGTGGGAGTTTAACTTAAAAATGTTCTGAGGGCAGAACTAAAAATGATTGGTTCAGAGAAATAACCAACCAGACTATAGAAGAGGCAGGTCCAAGCAACTAGAGGAGGTGGGACCAACCAATCAGATGTCTTGTTCCAACCTCCTCTAATTACTTGCTACCTACCTCTTCTACAATGTGATAGGTTGACTCCCTGAACCAATCATTTCTTGTTCTCCCCTCAGAACATTTTTGTGTAAGTAAAACTCGGATGAGCGTTCTGCACAGCCCACTCCACCAAGTTTAAGGTCCTGTGTAGCCACCTTTCTTCTCAATGACCATCAGAAGCTTGTTGTCCATTGAACCAGTCAAGCTTTGATTTGGCCCATTTCAATAGTAATAATAATTTGCTTAATAATTCTGCACAGAGAAATATCAATGGTTTCCTGTTTTACTCCAAATAGGACGCGTTAAGATAAAATACTGTACACTCTCTATTTTTAAACAGCCCATTCTTAATTAGAGCTTAATCTGGGTTGAAACTATTAAGGGGAAGAGCAGATACAAACAAAATACACACTCACCTAATAATTATGCACGCAGAGTTTCCTGTATGAACCCGGATTAGCGTCCAGATTTTACACAACGCTAAATCTAGGCAGTATAACAGTCAACTGTAAAGTCTTACATTTTTTTAGATTGGATTCCAATAATTAAAAGCAACATTAAAAAAAAGTTTTTTTTTAATGGGAGAGTTTTACAATGCCATCTAACCACAGCTCCATGTGCATTCCTGTAGCTCACCGCACCGTGAGAAGCTAAGATCCCAGTACTATGTGTGTGTATGTGTGTTTGTATGTGGATTATGTTAATATTACACTGTGGGAAGCAAATGTCCTTCACAATGTGATAAAAACCTGATATTTGACATTGTGGGGACCATTTTTCAGGTCCCCATAAAGATCTGTGAATGCAAACAAAAAAGTAAAAATTCCAAAAGTCTCATATTTTGTTTAGTTACGTAAGATTAATGTTAGGGCTGGGTAGGGGTTACGGTCATCATGCTGGGATTAGTGTTTTCCCCATATTAATGAATGGAGAGTTCCCACAAAGATATAATTACAAACTTGTGCGTGTGCGTGCACGTGCGCGAGCGCACGAGCGTGAACAAAGCATGAGGAACTCAAGCACAGCTTCAGTGCAATTTTTTATTTCTCCCATCTGCTGGAAGGCAAGCTGACCATGCAGTGCATACAGAACCAGCCCTTTCAGACTTCACTTCCAATCAGCAATCAGGCATTGGCATGCTCCATCTCCTCATCTGTGTAACCCCCCCAAGCCCCACCACCACACACTCACTGCCTTTCCTGTGTTTTGAGGCCAACAAGCTGCGGCAAGTTCAGGTTGCAGCATGCAGAGGTGCCCCAGTGATCTGCCCCCTCATGGCACTGCAGGCCCACTGGCACAGGAGC
Source organism: Mormyrops boulengeri (assembly GCA_026781065.1). NCBI lineage: Eukaryota > Metazoa > Chordata > Actinopteri > Osteoglossiformes > Mormyridae > Mormyrops > Mormyrops boulengeri. The sequence continues at coordinate 4,216,209 of JAODLD010000044.1, read as the reverse complement.
TCTCCAAGAGGGTGTCCAGAAGGGAGATGGAGAATTTCTGCAGGGAATTTGAGGAAACTCACAGATGACAAGCCTCCGTGGCTTTTTTGAACTTCCTTTCTTAATTTGAAGCCATGCAATGCATTTGTTGTCTTTTTTCAGTCTTTTATGACAACTATGTAATGTTATTAATTTTGTCTAACTGAATTAGAACACCATAGAATGGCAAATAACTAACCATTTAAAAGCAAAACAATGATAGAATTTTTTTTTATTAAATTCTATTTTTTTCTACTAACTGACCCGTCTGCAAGAAAGTTTTGGAAGCATAGAAGGGAATGGGGATATTTTGTATTGAAATATTCTCAATGTGTTGGGTGCATTAAGGAATGCCGGCAGGAAAATGCTGCCTTTCTGCACTGATCTTTGACCTACTCTGTAGTTGTGGCCTCAGCTGGTTGGTAACAGAAGAGAATAATGTGTCTGACCCGAACTGCATGAGGGGAATTCCATAATATACCGTAAAACAATTCTGATTATTTTATTTGGTGATCATCACATTTACTGTAGTGTTAATCTACCCCAAATAGTACTTTTTTAGTTTTCTTAAGTACTAAAAGTTGCAGGTTTTTTTTGTGTTTTGATTACCTGTGGCTTCCTCCTACTGGTTTCATTCTGCCACGCTGTGTCAGACTAGTGAGGCTCAAGCCCTAAATTTTTATAGCAAAACGCTGTATCTTTTTTCATGTTTTGTTCATTATATGTATTATATATAATGGGGTTTTGTTGACATGAAACACCAAATTCAGAGCCACGATATACACAGAGCTAATGTACTTCAAGCGGAATAGATGGCCAGATTTTTTATTTTTAAATCTTGAGCTCCATCTCATGGAGAGGGTTGTGGGTTTAAGTCCTGGATCTCCCCTTGCCCAAGACCACCCTACCAATGGGCATTTCAAATGATGATTATAATGCAAAAACAATGCATTGATATTTCAAAAAGGTATGTGCTCAGCAGCCACTTTATTAGGTACACCCAGCTAGTACCAAATAGGACTTGTGTTTGCTTCCAAAACTGCATTAAAAGCAAACAAGCAGAGTGACTGGGGCGCTAAAAATTTGGAACATTATTGGATTATTCTGGGTTGGGGGCCCCAGATGATATGCTTTCATGGGGCCCAAAATCTCTAGTGGTGCCCGTTGCAGACAAGAAACCTTTTTTGAGTTAACAAAACATCTTTCTTAGTAATTTAATTTTAATAAAATGCCCTGTGGATATACAACAGTGATCATTTACAAAATTTTTTACGGAATTCGTATTTAAGCAAAAATCTGTGTACATTGAGAAAATGGTAGCTTATTATACAATCCCTGCAATCTTGATCAGAATGAGATGGATGAATGATAATCGGTTACACAAAATGTTAAATAAGTGTTTATCTAAAATGCAGAGCAGCTAGTAAAATATATGATTATGATATATGAAATTCTATGTTATTGTGGTTTTGAAATTGTTTTTTATTTTCTTCAGTTCACTATTTAAACAAGTGGTCACAGTGTCTTTAATTTATTACTATTACGCCAGGAGTTACCTGTATGCTGGTATTTTGATCGATTCTAGAGACATTTGCGAAGATATTACTTGTGCAATATAAAATAGCGTTACTGCTGTTCATCCTATGCAGAAAAAAGCACAGTCCTTTTATGGACTATTAAGTCCATTAAAGAGGAAAGAAATGACCTCTGAGCTTAATGAAATTAAGAGGTTTACTGAAATCTGCAAGCTTCAGCACTGTATTCATTAGTGAATCATCAAAACAGGGAGCCGATTATGGAATGCGATAACTTTCTTAACTCCCTCCAAAAAAGATGTGACTACTGCTAATTTAACGATGACAGGTTTAATTTGAATTCCCTGTTGTAGGGCTATGTCAGCCTCTAGCTTGATTCTGTCAGGGTTAATGAATGACAATATTTGCAAAATCTTACGAGAGTATGAGTAAGAAAAAATAGGTGTTTGCAAAATTTGCTCCTAATGATATTGTCTTTTTGCAATATGTAGATCTACCAACACATAGATGTTGATTGATTGGATAAATGCAAATTAAAGGGAAGAAATTTAAAAGAGCAATAACACCAAGATATATCAAAATGGATTGTCATGAGTTTTCCTCTTGCTAATTAAAAATAAACTATTTTGAAACTTATTTGTAGATGTCTTTGCAGAGTACCGTTTTCTTACATAGAAATGTTTTTACATCCATCTTCAAACCTGGAGCCCATCCCAGGCAACATAGGGAACAAGGCTGGAGTACAATGGATGGGATGCCGGTGCATCACAGGAATGCAGATCAACTCTCACATTCATATAGTATAGGCATTTTAGAGAGATCCACTGCTCTGCAGGAGGAACATGTAAACAGGGCCAAGGTGGGGTTCCAGCCCCCAGCCATGGAGGCAGCAGGCAACAGCTTTTCCCACTGAAACACCACGCTGCCCGTTTCGCATTATACATGTTTCACTGTAGTAGTCAGTGAGTAACAAGTGTCATTCTCCCTACCAGAATAATACTGTGCCTCAATACAGTTTCTTGCTAAATACATAAAAGAAAGTTAGTTAGGAAGATGTGATGGTCTGTTAAAGTTTTCTTGATTAATTTTGCTTTTATGTTGCAAGGGGCTTGTGAACAGGCATGTTTGTCGATTGCCTTTCTCAACTATTTCATTTATATTATTTTTATATTATTATTATAGTTTCACATTATTTTCTTTTTGTGATACAAGACTATTAAAAACAAATAAAAAGGCTCAACCAATCTGGTGGTTATCCCCTGGGTATCCTCTCTGATTTTTACAGCTTTCTCCAGGTATTCTGCTTTTCTTCCATAGTCCAGTCGGATGAAGTCGGGTACATACTGTATGTCTCTAAATTACATGCTGTGTGTGACTTTGTACATGTGAGGCTCCAGGCTTACACTGGGCTGAGCAAATATATCTGCGTAATTTTTAAATGATGATAATTATGTAAAATTTAATGACTTGTATTTGATTTTATCATACATGACTATTTCGAGGACTGGCATAGTCATAAAGCTGAGAATTTCACCAGTTCATATTCATTCATAAACTACATGTATGCCAAAAATTGTACCTATAAGAAAGTTGAAGCAGCATGCGCTGCTCTGTTAAACCGATAAAACCCATATGAAACAACAACATGGTTCATAAAAGTCTATCAGGCATTTTTTTGTATTTCAATTATATATGGCAATGCATGATGTTTTCTAAATGGTCACTACAAGTCACAGTTTTTTCTTATATGATTATGGCCACATTCATACCAAAAACACACTTGACATGTGAGGCACTCAAGGGAAAAACATACAGGAAAGACTTTTACATGAACTTCACATTTTACCATATGTCATAAAATATGGGTTTAGTAGGAAATACATGTTTATCGCTTGTTGTTGTTTCTTAATAAAAATTTCTATTACTTTTATATTATTCTAATGAAAGACATGTATGATCTCTGCACGTTCATGTTATGTTCTCAGAAAACACAGTAACTGCATCAACTCTAAAAGAAATCCTTTTCAAAATACTCATGCTAGTAGCGTAGGAACCACTGTCCATGATTCAACTGAGCTCATTCAAAGAATTATGCATAAAAATACTGAATGAAAACATTCATTCAATAAGTATTGTATGTCAATGTAGAACTTATATGTTTAACAAAACATTAATTTAATATACTTTTTACATATTAAATTAATAAAGGGCATATATAACTAATAACACATACATTTCATCTAAAATGTACATTAATGTGGGAATTAAATATTTGATGGTACATTAATTTCATATGTATTTTGTATGAATAAAGGACAAATATGTCTAATCACACATTAAATTAATATGGATTGTATATTTAATTTGAGTGTCATTTAAAGTGCTTATATGATTTGGGTAAAACAGTCATATGTTTTTTTTTTAAAAACTTTTCCATATTATCCCTAGAACTGGAATTTACCATATATAGTCAGCAGCCTCCACAGTGTTGAAGGGCATGGCAGATGTCAATAGATACAGCCCTGGGGATTCTGGAGTCAGTCAGTGAACCATTCATCCTTGAAATAGACAGAGCAATTTAAATGTCAGAACACAAACCTGGGTCTGCATCCTTCTAAGGCTGTATTCCAGAGCCGAATGCATCACAGCCGTACAGCTGTACCACAACAAGCCACAAGGCTGTCCCATTTCGGAAGCTCCTTCAAGTGCGGCCCAGAAATACATCCATCAAGTTACACATTGATAAAATGAAACAATGCTTCATTTGTCATTTGAACAAGTCCATCTGAATGCTTCTTTTCACACATCCCCTCTTTTCTCCTTTGAGACCTAGACACAGTTGATAGTGAAGCATGGGGCCTGAGCACAGGCTCAGCCATTTATCTTGGAAAGACTACTATTAAGCACTTGGACTTCTCAGGTTTTGGGTGCATATGACTAATTATTGTTCAATTTTGACTAAAAATATCACATATTTAAATTACAGCTTATTTTCACCATTTACATCAAGTTTTTAGTACTTGGACTGCACTATTTCTGAGTACTTGTGTCTTGTTATTGCACAGTTGAGAGTAAATATTTTGCATGGGAGCACACCAAAAAAACAACACAGCAACAGTAATTTTCAGTCATCTCAGTTATTTTATTCACTTATTTTATGCATGTATTTTATTATTTCTTTTGTGCTTATTTTCATCTCTTGTATTTTTCTTTTTTGTTCTTCTTTTAAAACATCCATGAAGCACTTCGTAAACCCTGTGGTTAAAACAGTGCTATATGAATAAGGATGGATATTAGGAATAATGGCAAGCTGTCCCTAGGGTCCAGGTAGGAGGTTGGCAATAAACAGGTCCTTACTCACAGAAGAGGAAAAAGCAAAGTCAGCATGCATAATAATACCAGACAGACAATTCTTTGATACGGAGTTCTTGCTTAAAAGCATTCTTATGCGATTTTCTGTAATTGTTAGAACATAAGAAATTTACAAATGAGAGGAGGCCATTCGGCCCATAAAGCTCGTTTGAGGAGAACTTAACTAATAGCTCAGAATTGTTAAAATCATATCTAGCTTAGATTTAAAGGAACCCAGGATTTTAGCTTGCGCTACACTAGCAGGAAGACTATTCCATACTCTAACTACACGCTGTGCTTCCTCAAGTTCATTTTAAAATGTTCTCCCACTAATTTCCACTTATGGCCATGAGTTCTAGTAAAAACTAATATTGAAATTTAGCTGAACAGCATCCCGACCTATTAGAATCTTATATATTTGGATCATGTCCGCCCTTAGTCTCCTTTGCTCGAGGCTAAACAGATTCAGCTCAGCTAACCTCTCCTCATACAACATTCCTCTAAGACCA
>JAODLD010000044.1:4171093-4202507 GCA_026781065.1 Mormyrops boulengeri | reverse complement strand
TGACTGTTCTTCAATTTATAAGCTAGACGTAAAATCAACAGCTGTCAAGATCAATTTACCGCTAAGAAAGTTGTATAAAAGTTGTTAGGAAAGAGTGCACAGGAAAAGGAAAAGATTGTTAGTGGATTTTTTTTTTCTCATTTTTTTTGTAATGGGGGGGGTGGGCTCAAAATAAAATTCTGCGTCAGCAGCGTCAGCCATCCATCCATCCACCCACCTTTCATAACTCTTTATCCAGTACAAGGTCACAGTGAGTCTGTAGCCTGTCCCAAGAAGTGCAGGGCACCGAGCATGGTGTACCCTGGGTGGGACGCCACTCCTTACAGGGTGTACCCTGGGTGGGACGCCAATCCTTAGCATGGCGCACTCTCACACAGTTGCACACTAAGTATGATTTAAATATACAAATTCTCACAAAGAGCTCAGGAGAAAGATGGAGCACCCAGTGACCCTGGAGTGAATTAATGGTTAGAAAAAATGGATTTTTGATCTGTGCATCTTAAACACAGCCACAAATTGACCATCTTTGCTGTTGTCTTTAGAGACATTACGATGAGGCCACTTGCCAGCTAAAAACTTAAGAGCTTGTTTTAACATGTTAACACTAACATGTTTTAGCGTGTTAACTAGGTCAGCATTTAGCAGCATATTGGTGTGTTAATCCTCTGTTTCTGAAATGATAGCATCTACACATCTACCCTATTATACACACACACACACACACCATGTTTAAATGATGTTGCTGATTGCTGCAAGTATAATAGGATATTTCAACTTTGTTAAAAGAGAGAGCGCTGAGACAATTAGACACAAAACTATGTCACTCAGAATTGTTCATAATTAGAAAATTCACAGCATTTCAGCTTTTGGAATTCATGCAGTACTCCATAGAAATTATTATTCACTATAGACTGGCCATATGCGTATGGGTATTTCGCACATTTCCTCTTTTATTTCTGTTTTCTCTGTGATTTCACAGGAATCGGCAGTGTTAGTTAAAATGTTGGTTTCTACTTAGTAGTTTGGTTTAAATTTAAATGCGTTTTTCATTGTTAGATATCAAATAAGCAAAGGAAGGAGCAGCAGCGTTTGGAGAAGAAGAAGAGACAGGAAGATCGGCACCGGCAGAAGGTCCTACAGAGCAGGTCACCACCAGACCAGAACCTTAACTCTGCAGAGCCAATTACTCTAGTACCAGCTTTAAACACGCTGAGCATCTAGAACCAGTCTGGGTCAAAAACTGATTTGTTGTTCTCTGAGCTGGGACTTATTTTGAAGACTGTGATTTTCACAAACTGTTTTTCCCCAAACCAATGAGTCTGTCTTTGGTTGTGAGTGTGCAGTATACATTATCTTCAGGTTTGGGAGTGTGCTGTTTAATACCACCAGTTTTTCCTCTCTAAGACCAAAGATAAAGCCAATTTAATGTGATATAAAGAATCCGTTTGAAATGCTATATCTGTACAACTCTTCATTTGATCTGACAGCATGCTTTTCAGAAGTATGTGCTATTCTGGTTTAAATTGTATTAAATTGGATTATTAGTATTCCTTACAGAGAAAGCACACTGTGTGTGTAAGTATATATATATATATATATATCATTTTGGAATAAAATAAAATGTCGGTCATTTTCACAGCCTCTGTAATGTGGAAAAGGCAGCTTGTGGTGATTGGGGTAGATCCTTACTGAAATAAAGGAGAAAGGAGCATTGAAATCTATAGTTTCTGTAATGTACTAATACTAAGAAGTGAAGACGAGAGAAAGTGGACAAAAACTGATAGTGTAGAAGTACATTTAATGCTTCAATTACTGGCGTGCTGAGGAGAAACCCGCTTTATAGTTTGGGCAGCTGTATATGAACTGTTCAGTAAGTGAGTATGGATGAAAGCGCGATATGAGGGAGATTTTAAGATCTGTTGATGTTAAGTTTCCTCCAGGGGGCTGTTCCAGGTACCAGGTTTAGTAGCTAATCCTGAATTAGTAGCTCAAACCTGGGCAGTTTCCATTCAAGAAACCGAGATCAGAATACGCATCACTCACTTACTGTGGCAACTGATGGTGTGAATCAGACCTGCTCATGAGAGAGAGAAGTTCAGGGCTTCTTGGGCAGGGCTGTGGCTGTGTGCGTTCAGCAGTTTGAGATGGTGTGCCTTTTTCTTCAAGAAACGGTCCACATATGTTATTTGCAAATTTTTCCAATAACTGTTGGTTTTCGAAAATATAAGCAAGTCATATATTACCAATGTCAAATTCTTTTTTGGGGGACCTGCTTTTCCTAGTTGTCCACTACATTGCTAAATGGGGAATGTGTTTCATGTGGCACATTGCATGTTGGGATGAAGCCGCAAATTTATGTTAGCGGTTTATTGGTGTGTCGAAAAGGATTTGGCTGACAACAACTTCAGCTGCATGTATGAGCCACAGAACTGCAACTGACAGAATGTGCACTATACAGTAGTATGATACTAATGATCTCTCCATAAAGGCACATTATGGCACCATTTTAATCATTCACAGTCTAATATTGTCAAACGCACACCTCTAGCCTAAGGGGAGCTCCTCTTCCATTTGGCAGAATGTACTGAGGAGGCCCACAATTCCCTACTATGCCACTGTTAGCATTCAGTTTGTAGTTCTTCCTAGATATAAACGTCTGAGTATAATTATAGTACCAACTATACTTCAGCACAGCAATGTCATTTGTTACAGAAATGTTTATTGGTGTTGGCACTGAACGGTTTATCACTACGAATTAAAGTAATTGTCTAAATATTGCAGGATTCCGTAATGTTGGGTTGGACTCACCACAGAGTGTGTGGCATGTGTGGCACTGCACAATATTGTCACAATCAGGCCCCCACCTTGCAGACCTCAGAGATGTTCACAGGGACATCAGGGCAAATCGCCATTTTTCGTGGTAATGACTCATAACCACCACAATAAATGAAATTAAGACAATTTCCCTAGTTTCAGTCATGATCTCTTTATCACCTGCAAATAAAAATTACACTTTCTACTTCTTTGTCAAGCAATTACAAGTTATCCATCTTTTGACAACCACAAAACTCGCTTAACTGGTATTCCAGCAGCTTTTTTAAGCTGGTTTTCCTTTTTAAAAGATGAATATGCTCTATCTGAAGATCATGCCTCTCCCAGTGGATAGTGCACAGTCTCCTAAGACTCTACATGTCATTCTTTCTCTTATAGACAGATCACAGGGAATAAGTTCACACTGCGTTCAACTGTATTAGAGGACAATAAGCAAAAATCATATGTCTGATATTCAAGCTACATTTTTACAGTCCTTCTTGCATGTCCCCTCCCTGACAAGGCTGATGTGGCTCCTATTCATCCTTTGATAAGTGCTTTACAGTAATTTATGTAACTTTCAGAACTAACTGGCAAAATCTGAGGAATATTCAATCACCTATAAAGCAAGAGGCTCAGTTGTGGCAGGAGGATCCTCTAGAGCAGGGGTTTGAGTCCCACCTCTGGCACTACCATCTTTGGGTCCCTGAGCAAGACCCTTAACCCCAACTTGCTCCAGGGGGACTGTCCCTGAATTGAGAAAAATGTAAGTCGCTCTGGATAAGAGCGTCCGCTCAATGCAGTAAATGTAAATGTGTCAAACTGTAGTCCTGGGGGACCGGAGCCCTGCACATTTTTGGGTTTCCTCTCATTGAACACACCTATTTCAACTCCTTGTGCTAATCACCACACAGCTCTTATAGTGTAACAGGGAAAGAAAGCTCTGGCCCCCCAGACTGGAGTTTGACACCCCTAGACCAATAAATGCCATTCCTGTGGACTGAGTGAATTTTACGGTAACGTATGACAAGGAAGCCTGCTTTCAGATCATTAGTGGTCTTATCTCATAAGCAATGAAAAATGGACTGAGTTTTGGAAATTTGCTCTTCAATTCCATTTTTTTTTCATTCTACATGTGACAAACCTAATGTGTGTGTCCTGGAGTGTTGTCACCTCTGAAGAGCTACTTCCTGGGATTCCTTCCGTTATAGGGTGACCGTGGTTTTGGCAGACAGCCAGCACTTTTGCTGGCAGCCCTCTGCCTGTTAAGCGAACCTCGGTTGCTACGTGCCATAAAATTGGGGAAAGTTACAACAATTCCCCTGAATGACAGGCATCCTTAATATTTGGAAGATAATTGGATTGGTCTGGGTCGGGGACCACATATGATTTTCTTTCATGGGGCCCAAAATTTCTAGTCACTTCCCTGCTCAGCTGTATTCTGCTTGGATACAGAATAAAAGTTAACCATTAACCATAGTCTATAGTTAGATGTATGTTGGGATGAATTACAAATAAATAGCAATATTCCTACTATTTTGAATTTTTTGTATTTTATTTGCATTTGCTGTCAAGCTCTTTTTGTCCCAACTGCAAAGCAACTATTAGATATATTCCCATATATACACAGTGTCACGATTCGCGGTAGGTGAGCGGGCGAAGGAGGCGAAGGAGCTCAGGATACGGGAAGACGGGGTTTATTCCGGGGAGCATACGGGACAGGCACAACCATACAGGGACACTACAGCGAACAGTAGTAACACTACACTGACAATACAATGACGGATCTGACGGGACTGAACAGAACGTAGACTAAATACAGGAGGTGACGAGCAGGAAACGAACAACAGCTGGTAAACGGGAGTATTCCACACGGGGTTAACGAGGAGGTGTGGTCCACAGGAGGGTGATCGGGGCTGGGCGTGACACACAGTACAATGTACATACAGTGAACCATTCATGTAAAATATTCCATCCCTTATGTTAGACATTGTTTTTGACCACATTGGTCTGATGAATTATAAATAAAGTGATCTATTTACTCATTGACTAGATGCGCATTTTTGCCACACCGTCTCTCCTTTGCTGAGGCTGCAGTGTTACTTTTCCTTTAGAACAAATCCGTACTCAACATAAGCAGATGTTAATATTTCTATTTCCAGCTGCGGATAGAATGGAGCTGTTCACTTTTTGGCGTCATATTCCAGGCCCGGCTTCAGCTCTCGGTATCAGGGTGGGCCAGGAAGATTTTGGGAGGGGGGCAATTACATATATATATATAAAAAAAACTGGATGTTTGAGACCGAAGTCCTATGACAGCGAAGCATTCTATGGGGCTCCTAATGTCCAAGCATGTACACCCTAAAGTTATCTGACATCTTATCCAGTGTGTGCAGATGTATATGAGTGTAGTTATGTGAGCATGTGTGTATGTTTGTATGCATGCATGGGTCGGTGTGTGTGCACCGGTGTATGTAGCTTAGGAGTCTGTGTGCATGCATGTACAGTATGTGCGTGTGTGTGGATCATCCTCCATCTTATAGCCTATACTTTAAGTAGTACACGACATTTCCACTAAAACAGCATATTTCAGACAGAAAATAAAACTTCTGCACAAAATGCTACCTAACGTGGCTACTTTATTGGCTACTTTTAAGCTATATTATACACAGAATAGCACTGAACCTTGAATACTGCATGTCATGACATGTGGGACTACGAAATACCTGACAAGGAAAGCAAAAGCAAGCATCTTTTTTGATGGAATATTCAAGCCAGGGTCTAGACTTATACCACGTAGCAGAGAAACATCTCTCTCTACCACCGATTTCTTGCCGCGGATAAGTTTTTAGAACTGGCTGGCTTGGAGATTGTCTGTTCAAATAATCGGCAACACTGCCATCACTGCGAGATGGACCAGCAACATCATCACTATAAGAAACATCAACCAAACTAGAGTGAGAGTCCGATCCACTAAGGTGAACAATAGCGGCTGTCACACTATCTGTGGTAGCTTTTTTCAGTACTAGAAATCTATACATTTCTATGTTTCTAACTACGTTTCTAATTTAGGCTAAACTCCTGTGACTAGCTACAGTATAGCTAACTAGTGTGTTCGGCTAACCAATATAGTTAATAAATGTTTAGCTAAATAAAAGATTGAAAACTGGTACGAACAATTAAGATGACAAATAAGATGGAAAATGGTTGTTGATATTATGTTCAGTTTATGTACAGACAGCAAAGTCTCTTTGTAGATGCACTTACAGAAATGCATACAGTAAACTGGGTGACTGCCGAAACGTGCACGTTAGACTCCAACGTCACATAAAAATATCAAGGTTTACAGTGACTGGGTGATCGTCTCACTTTGTATGAATGGTGGTTGTATGTACAGAGTCCGAGAATATTTATATTTTTGTTACGTTTATGCGCAAATCGAAAAAATATATCCTTGGGAAAAGAACATATTTTTCTATTTCTCTTCCACCTCTTGGCTGGGTGGGCTAGCCTTGTGATTGGGTGGGCCAGGCCCACCCTGCCCCCCCCCCCGTGAAGCCGGGCCCGGTCCGTTCCCTTGGCAAATCCCTTTTTCAGCTTTTTATTGTTCTGTGGGACTGTGCTTCAGTTAGTGTTAAATCCAATACCCAGAGTCATAATCAGGTGATCTGGAACTGATTCTTTTTTTTAAGTTGGGACAGGCTTATTTAAGTGGTTTTAAACCCAAACCCGCTTTTTAGAATACCCCCTAGTAGGTGTAGATGAGACACAAGATACCAGAGTAACTCCAGCAAAACACTGCAAAGTGTTTTCTGTGGGGACTGGGATGTTATGCATTTGAAAAGTCCATCTTAAAAAACAGCTTGGTATGGGCCAGACCCGGGACTGGTTGGCCAACCTCAACTGTGAAGCGTGGTTTCAAAATGACATTCCAGCATATTTTTAGTTCAGAGACCGATTTCCAGAAGGACAATTTCAGAATAGCCCAGTTCCCGGTTGCAAAGGAGCTAGAATTAAAAAATTCTAATTTATCTTGGTAGTCAATTTTTCACAACTAGATCCTAATGTAAGGCTTAACTTTTAAATATGCTTCCAAGTCACAAAACATTTGTTTAGTTTATACTGGCCATTCAGAATCTGGCTTTGGATACAATTTTTTTCAGCTGATATCATAATTTACTGTTTTAGATGTTCTCATGATAATTAACTGGACTGAAATAGCAGCTACCATGGGTATGTATCAGGAAGCGAAATTTATTGGTTAGCTAAATAACTTTGGGGATTTCAGGTACCCCAGTGTAAATGGGCTTCACCTTCATTCACTTACATTTAGCCCAGACTACCTTAAATCCCACAAGTTATCTGGCTAAGCAAGAAATTCGGCTATGTTATATGGGCCCTGGGGGTAAATACTTTTCATGTTTGTTTGTGCAGACATCCTTTATTTTTATTACATGCTATTCTTTCCGTCACTGCTATACGAAAAAGACATTTAAATATTCAAACAAAGGTTGAGCTAGCACACCATTTTTTGCCAAATCCACAAATCATTATTTATTAAGGATACAAACACATTCAAATGCTATCACAATGTATAAATATTTTTTTTTACAAAAATGTATATAACACATGCATGGTAGATGCATGGAAATTAAAACAAAAAACCTTTAAATGACTTAATCAATGTTAGCAAAAAATAGGGGGAGTTTCTCTCTAGTGTGAAGACAAAGTGGCATCTGAAAAGTATCAAAATAGTTACTTTACAATTGAATTAGTCCATATTACATTTGTATTATGCACAAGCATTAAAATATTACATCCTAATAATAATTTCATTGCTCTTATCTTTTTGAGTATACCTGCTCAATTGCTTCACTAAACACTAAATCATATAACTGTCATGAAAAGCACCACCAAACTCATCTATCAGGTTAGCTGCAAGTTAAGCCAGCGTACACAGCCATGCCACTAATCCTACTGTATCATGCTGAGTCTATACTGAGCTTCCTAAAGGATATCGCAAAAGCCTACAAGCACCATGGTTCACCAGGACCAAGACTGAACTGTTATTTGTAGCTGATCTGGCACATGAAGTGTACATGCATTGCTCAGCTGAAGTAACTTATACAGATCTCTCAATAATTTATAGCACCTGCAAGTGCCCAGTCTGAGTTGAGATATTCTAAAGCCTATTAAGTAACGTGGACTTAATCAAAAAACACATGGGACAGAAATAGATATATGTATTATATTTTACAAATATCATGGGAAATGAAAGCAAGACCTGGAGGACACCTGCAGAGACCTTGTAACCGGTTGCCTTAATTGAAAGATTGCCGTAGAATAGGCAGTAAGAAAGCAAAATGTATAGGTGGCACTAAATGTGGAAGTTTTCAACAATGTTTCTCATATGAAATATGAAATAAATCAGAGATACACTCTGAGGGCTCATGTTTGTCTGTGTGTGCCTACGTGTGTAAAAAATGAGCCAATGAGAATGCAGGTGGTCAGTAGTTGAGTTAAAATTATCCCAGTTCAGTGTTTACAGCTTTAATTAAGTAGGAATGGTGCCCTCTTCTGGAAACAGGAGCTCTGGCAGCTTCAAACCAATCGTGTTTTACCAGGCAAGCATGTGCACAGGGGTCTCCATGCCTGTCCAGTGACAGAAATTTGAGTCCTTCCCAGCCCCTCCTGGAATTCATGGCCCTTGCGCTGTCTGTCAAGCATGTGATTGGGTGAGGCTGTGAGGGCTGTAAGTCCAGGGTGATGGGTCTATGATAAGGAAGGAAAAGGTAATGATGAGCCTATGAGTCATCAAGATTGACCTGTGATAGATCAAGTATGTTTACAGACAGGCACAAGTCTACAGTCGACCCTTCTGCATTGCAGTTTTGATATATTGTGGGGTTGGCATAAAAAATTAAATGTTTTCCAAAGGTCAGCAGATGACACACTACAAGTTTAGTGATTTTTATTGTGCAATGCAAAATTTTTGTGCCGTTTCAGTGCTCTACACTGTACTCAAATCTGAAACGCTTCGCTTCATTCGCCAAGCGAACCCCAAGAGGGTCTGGCTACATGGTTTATCCAGATTGTGGGGGGCCTGCACCCCTGTGGTCGGGCCGACTGTACTAGCAGAAGGTAGAACAGCTTACCGGGATGAAAGCGGGCGGTGCAGCAGAGCCCCTCTCCACGGGCAGTCCGGTAGACGGGCGAGACACAAACGCGAGTGCCGGCGGCGGGCAGGTCTGTCAGCAGTGTGGAGAGCGTGCCTCGTGGGAGGAACCGAGAGGAGCTGACGTTCCCACCGGCACCCTGCCAGGTGACCCAGTAGCCCTGAAGGCCCTCCACACTGCCCTTCCACTGAACCTGCACCGAGTCGTGACCGGCTGGAGTCAGCTGCAAATCGGCCAGCGGGAGCAGCTCTGGAACGGAGGGACCAGGTGAACACAGAGCAGAGGTCAAGGTGGCTGTTCTAAGGCTAAAGGGCAAAAACATACCAGCATGTCTGGGCTTCTCTTATACAGCAAGTTTTGTTGTGCACTCTACCAATACATTGAATCAATTCATCTGAAAAACTAAGGCTGTGTATTGAGCATTGCAAATATTTACAGAGAAATAATATGCCTTGTAATTTACTGCACACTTCTCAAAGTAATTTTGTGTTAAAAGGGGGACACTAATGAAATCCTACTATGTTTCATCTGGAAAACTAATATCTCCTAATCATTGCCATCACGCTGTGTAATACTGTTATGGAGTGTATTTGCATGTAATAATTAGTGTTTTTAATATCATTTTTTTAAACAGTCATGTCAACAAAACAGTAGTGTAACTGGAAAGGAAGGGCACACATAAGAAAGCACACTGATCCTTACCCTCTTGAGTGCACACCTTGACAGACATCGCCCTCTCTTGGCCGGAGGAGTGTAGCGCACTCACAGTGACGAGGTACTGCGTGTCAGGCTGTAGCTGGGTCAGCAGGGTGGAGTTATGGTCCCGGGTGACAGTGGTGGCACGCACTTTCCCCTGCGGCAAGGCCGAATACTCCACCACATAGAGCTTCACCGACTCTGGCTGCAGAGGGCCCCAACTCACCCTGACGCTCCGCATGCCTGGATTTGAAACTGTCACAACAGCTGGGCTCAGCACCTCTTGGTCTGGGGACACTGGGGTAAAAAGAGTAGAAAGGACAGGGTGGATGGGTTATGAAGGAAGATGGAGACAGAATGGAACTGTGAGCCCAAAATCATCCCCCGAAATCGCATGGCTGCTTCACTCACCTGACAGAGTGGTGAAGGTGGCACTGAGGGGCTCCATTGCCATCACATTGGGCTGTGCGGTCAGTGTGACCTTGTAGGTGGTACCAGGCAGCAGGTGTCTAAGCTCAGCCTGGCTGGCATCTGCTGGGCGAGTCAACCTCTGGTGCTCAGCCCCTCCAGTGCTGGGACTGGTATCGAGCTCTCTGTCCTCCCTTCCAGCCCCGTTTCCTACTTCCCCGGGTATAACCGGGTCAACTTGAATGTTGTAGAAGCCAGTACCACCACTCAGGACAGGCCGCCAGTGAAGGATGGCACTGCTGGTGCTTATATCCCGCACATGCAGTCGCTGAGCCCGGATGATCTCTGTCAACGGAAGACAGATGCATCATGGGTATAAGGGGTATAGAATCACTGGCAATGCTGACCACGTGTAAATGTGCGGCAGTCATCTATAACCTACACCAGGGGTACTCCCGATGCAGACCGAACCGCAAGTTAATCCGGACCCAGTCGATAATGCACCTTAAGAATCAATATGGTTAATGTAAAAAGGGTACTTTGAAGTACAAAAATACAATATATGCACACACAGTACAAACTATGCACACACATAAGTCATAATCTCTCCCCCCCCCGACAATGTCGAAACAATCAGTGGGAGTTAAAAAACAGTCTTTACGTTATTGCTATACATTTATGTATAATATAGAAAGTTATTGTTGATTTTACAATAGCTGTTTTGTCACTGAACATTGTTGTGGACCTCCGACATAGAGCAAAAATCTGACGTGGACCTTTGATCACAATGTCTGAGGACTCCTAGCCTAGACTGACATGTTGTTCAGTTTCCTGTCTTGAGCATTGAATTTAGCTGTATGTTGGTGCACAGACCTACTGCTGTGTGGGTGTCTCTGCATTTCAGTGGGTCACTCTGCTCCTGGCCATAGAGAAGCCCTCTATAAATACCCCCCTCTAGCATACATGGCGCAAGAAGTGGTGGCCAAGGTGGGGGGGTGGTCTTTATTAATAGCCCCTCTCTTCCATTCCAGGATTTCTCCGTCTTCTGCGGCACCTTGTTTCTGGCAGGATGTGACTTCACACAGCCCAGCTCAATGTATCAGTGGCATAGTGTTTCAACAGATGCTATTAATATGAGTTGGTGCCCCCCACCCACTCCCGCCGCCCCCCCGAGCCTCTCCGGGCCTGTTTCCCTCACCAATGATGGCATCCCGCAGGTCTTTGGTGATGATGCTCATGTCATCGATATCCACGAAGTAGAGGTGGCTGTCGGTGGGCGGGGTGACCACCTGCTGCAGCACTCTGAAGTTGCTGTGTCCCGTGGAAACAGCCAGCACTGCCACACCCTCCTGCCGCAGAGCCGCCATCAGACCCTCTACTGGCCCGGGCTGCAAGCCGTCTGTGAGCCACAGCAGCACCCGCGGGAGCCCCGGCCGCACCCCGCCTGCCACGCCCAGCTGGAGCAGCTGCTGGGCCATTTTCAGGGCCGCCTCTGTATTGGTCTCCCCGCGCACCTGTTTGGCAGCCTTCAGGGCTTCCTGCAAGCCTTGCTGACTTGTGTGTGCGTCGAAACCGAACTCCAGGCGTGGCTGGGTTCCCACCTGCAGCAGCGCCATTCGCACCTGGTCGGTGCCCAACGAGAAGGGGGACAGCAGCTCAGACAGGAAGCTCAGCATCCGCGAGTACTCGTAGGACGAAACGCTGCCCGAGGAGTCAAGCAGGAAGAGGAGGTCACCCTCGCAGCAGTTTAACACTGAAGAAGAGAAGGAGGTGGAGAGAAGAAGGCTGGATTACTGATAAAGCTGGGGGAACAGATTTATAGACAAATGCCCTAGACTCAGAGACAATGGTGGAGGCAGGAATGGAGTTGTGCAAGAAGGTGCAGAGTAACAGACAAAGCAACAAAAAGGACCAGTCGAGGCAGGACATAAAGCAACACTGGTTGCACCGTTTTCCTGTTGTTTGCTCAGAAAGGTGTGTAACAGGCTCTCATCTTTGACTTATAAACCTAATTATTTCCATAATAGTCTCCGACGCTTCCCATCCAACCTGATGGAGCTTATGAGGTGCTGCGAAGAGGAATGGGCAAAACTGCCCAAGGTTAGGTGTGCCAAGCTTGTGGCATCATATTCAAAAAGACTTGAGGCTGTAATTGCTGCCAAAGGTGCATCGACAAAGTATTGAGCAAAGGCTCTGAATACTTATGTACGTGTGATTTCTCAGTTTTTTTATTTTTAATAAATTTGCAAAAATCTCAAGTAAACTTTTTTCACGTTGTCATTATGGGATGTTGTGTGTACAATTTTGAGGAAAAAAATGAATTCAGTCCATTTTGGAATAAGGCTGTAACATGACAAAATGTGGAAAAAGTGATGTGCTGCGAATATTTTCCAGATGCACTGTAAATACATATATATTGGATCTAAAAAATGGCTTTTGGAAATGGGAAGTTTTGACTCAAGGGCCTGGAAAAGTGACAATTTGGAAACTGTTCAGAAATAGAGGGCTGGATGTGCTGTTATTATATGTGATTATTTGTACTGAGAAGTCCATAGACACATGTGTAAGCAGGTAGACCTGCACGCCACCTTCCTCTACATTGACAAAGGTGCAGCAGAAGTAAAGCACTCACACTCTGCTTCTCAGTGACAGAACAGAGTAAGGAAATCAAAGGAGGGAAGCAAATCAAGAACCTGGACTGAAAATGAACAGCAACATACTGATGAAACATCCAAAAGGATCTCTTTGGTAGGAGGTTACCTACAAGAATAGGGGAAGAAAGCAGAGGGTGCAACATAAGTGAGAAAAGCATGAACAGGAAATTGCGCCACTAAAGGCCTTCAAGGAAGCAAGATCCAGTATGTGTGTCTGTGTGTCTATGTTTGCTAGTACTGTACTCTAATCCTCTACCAACAATGAGAGGGCGAAAGGAGAGTTCATCACAGAAGACAAGAAAAAGAAAGGTGAAGCTTAAACAGCATCAATCAGACCAGACAGTGAGGTGCTTCATATAAACATGAAGGACAGAGAAAGTACAGCAGCACAACCATACATAAGTAATACAAAATTGGAGGCAGTTTCTCTAGTAATGAATGACTTACACATGACAACAGTTGGCATGCCAAACATAATGGGGGACAGAGCTGTTGTACCTTTGAGTGATAGACTGAACCCGAAATACTTCAGTATAAATACATATTGGTGCAATCTTCAAAATGGTATACAGTCGAATTGTCTCACTCTTTCTCCTCAAAATACCCTAAATGAAATAGTCAATAGGACATTTCCGTTCATCAATGTGTCCATTTACCCATTTAACACCTTCACGTTGAAATTCTACTTGATTGTCGCTACTCATGAATTGTCACATTAGGTGAATCATTATTTCATTAACTTGTCCGTACACTATCCACGTTGGAAATTAAACATCATGATGACCAAACAGCTTTTATCAATGTTGTGCCTTTCTGAGTAAGTCCGTAAAAGGACAGACCTCGAGATCCCCTCCTCATATATAATCCTCGCTGTTTACTTGCTCTCCGTCTTTGCCGAGATTGTCAGCCCTTTGTGGAATTTCATGGCTCTGGTCTGCCTGGGAGGACTTTGGCCTTGGGCTCCAAGTGGGAGGAGGAATGCAGCTTCTGTGCTTCATAAGGCTGCTTCCTGCTCCCTCTCTTCACCTCCGTTTGGATGCCACACACCGGTCATAAAAAACGTAACGTATTCATGTACATTCTACCCCAAATACATTCTGATGTTTCTTCACATGTAATGGGGTTGTTATGAAATGTATTCTAATAAGTATTCTCATAGTTAATTTTCATGTATATGTGCTCTATTAGCCATGCATTAAAATATTCATCAGCAGCACAGCTGACACAGCAGCCAGTCACGCAAAGTCACTGCTGAGAAACTGACCACAATCGTCAAACATACAGAATCATGAATTTGATCTAAACCCTGCAAACTGCGTAAGTAGTTTTATACATGGTAGCCCATACTGAAGGGTCTGCATTGATGATTTATTCCTTAAGTATCACAGCTTTGAGCACATTGTAGTATTGCATGAGCGTAACCTCTTCTTTCCACACTCATCACCCAGAGATAAGATGCATGAACTTCTTGTTAATCATAAACCAGAAAAAGCACATAGAAACATAGTCTTACTAGTGAAAGGGTGGAACCTAGTGTGTCAGCTTTGGCCCAAGTTAGAGGAACTTTACAACCAAGGGGGCGGGGGCGGGAATGAGTAGACACTTACTTCACCTCCCACTAAAAGCTTCCATATTTCTGAGAAGCACCAGGGCCTCAAGTGGGATATTTAACCTTCAGTAGCACAGAATCCTGATCCCCAATGGGACAGGTCCCCTGACTCATAATGCTGCACAGTCATTAGCATCCAGCAATATCTGCCTCATGACCTTTAGATGTACAGGAAAACAGAGCTTTTGCTGTTACATCAACAATGAATTCAGCTTTCTGTTCTAGGTCCAGAACTGCTGTAGTACAGCAGAAAATCTCATTTTTTATTCATTCCTTCCTGTCCAACCAGCCACCAGCTGAATAGCAGGAGCCTGTTCTGAGTCTCACCACCTGCTTTTTAAAAACTCATCCTCCTCAGACATTCTCATGGATATTAATTTCCCTTGGTAGTGAATTCAATTTTTCATTTAAATGTTTGTAGCAAGCAACCAGCCAGTTAGGTCAGCTGTAATAAAGATGATTTTCTTAATTAGTCACTGTACCCAAATTAACACTAATAGTACTACACAATACACGTTATTAATAAAATACATACCTCATTTAGAGACAGCATTGAAATCTAAGTATATATAGGCCTACAGGCGAGCCCTTGTGTGCCTGCATGGTCCTATAATTACTCTAACCGGCCACCATCTGGTATTTACAGAGAGAGTAGTTCGTTTGGTTGTGTATTTGGTTCGTTGGTGTAACACAACTATTATTCAACTGTTAGAAAGTTATGACATATAGTTTTCTAACCGGTGTTTTCTTTAGCTGCAGCTAAACAAGCGGCAGGACCAGCTGCTAGCCGAACTTGCAGAGTCCCTGACTGGTGACTCACTCCACTGTGTTTATGAGTAACATCACTGTACTCAGTTTAATTTACCTTCAGTTAAAAATCATTTTAGTCAGTAATCATACTGCAGAAAATTATACTGATCAGGTTACTGACGTTATTTTTTATTTCCCAATACCATTCCAAGCATAATTATTTTATTGCACTTTTTGTATGAAACATTTAAATTGTCCTAACATAGAATTGCAGGAATATATTGTGACAGCTATACGTAATATATAGAGTTCTGATTTCCAAGAATTGTCATTTCCAATACAAACCAAGTGCATATCAGAGACAGTACACATTAAATGCTTTACAAACAATTATATTATGTTCCTTGAACAACAGCTAGCCTGTAATGAATTCTTTCATATACAATCTTTCTTTTCCCCACTGTCTTTAGATTCTTCCGCTCTTAAGTTGATGTAACCCGCCTTTCAAAATGTAAAGCTCACCTGCGTCCAGCTCCGACTTTTGGGTATTAATCGGCTGGAGAAACGCACCCATCAAAATCCACGTAAGTAAAAGTGCGCTATCCATTTGCAGTTCAGCTTTTGTATACAATAAGATGACTTTTTGAAAAAAAATTGGGAAACACACAGAAGCTTTGACAAAATCGCTGTCCAGTGCTCCAGAACCGCCTGTCCTCCCCGAGATCCGCGCCTCCTTTTCTCGGTGTTGGTGGGCATGGACAATGTACAGTGGCTTAACATTCAGGCACAATAGCACAACCCATGTCGCTGCGATACCATTTCTTTCCGTGTTTCATTTTGTGCTTCGTCCCGTTAGTCACTCCACAAACACCTGCGTCCTTTCTCCAGCTTTTCTTTTCTCAGCCTCGCCGGAGGGGATTTGGAACATTTTAGCCTTTAACTCATGAGATCAGGGGACTTCAACCTCCTGTATTTGCCGAGCGTCCCTCGTTACCTCCCTTTCTAAGCCTTGATCCTGCCTCTCTTCCTGTAGAACAAGGCGTTTCTGATCTTGTGCCCGATTTCTAAAGAGCTTTTATATGCTTCATTTAAACACGTCCTACTGCAGGTTTGCAGGACACTCTGGGGCGTGTAGTACCAAATTACAAACTAAAATTACAATGTTTGTAAACGAAAAACTCGTATCCCTATGAACCAAAAAGTAAGGATGGCAAACAGATTTTTTTGGACTACACGTAAGGTTGCACTTGCATCTGGGCATCTTTGCATCTTTCGAAGTCTGAATAAATGTATGCTTAAATATAAGCGGCATGTATACGGTTCAGGAACGCGCTAGACCTAAACACTATAAAAACATTTTAACATTGTGGGGACCATTTTTCAAGGTCCCCACAAAGATTTGTGAATGCAATAAAAAAAATGCCAAAAGTGTCATATGTAGTTTGGTTATTTATGGTTAAGGTTAGGGCTGGATAGGGGTTAAGGTCGTCATGTTGGGATTAGAGTTTTCCCCATATAAACTCAATTCAATTCAATTTATTTTTATATAGCGGCTTTCACAACAGAGTCATCCCAAAGCACTTTACATGGATGTATTGTGATACATAAAACATCAGTAGAGAGAGATACAGAACGGGGAAAAGGAAGGAAAGAAATTAAATAAAGAAAGCCACAAGACGAGGGAGGAGAGGAACCAAAAACTCATATCCCTATGAGCCAAAAAGTTAGCAATGGAGAGTCCCCGCAAAGATATAATTATAATCCTGTGTGTGTGTGTGTGTGTGTGTGTGTGTGTGCGTGCGGGATATGTTCGTAAGAACAGTAATAGTCAGATTTATAAAACCTTCCTTAAACCGTGATATGCATCACACTGGTCCCACATATAGTAAAAAAAGACCGCTGCATTCCCATCCTAAAATTACCCTAGGGTGTTTCTCATATATGTTCTTGACCATAATTGTGTTCTCCTGCACCTGTTTTAAGTAATCTTCAATCGCCCAAATCCAGTTCCAATACTAAGAACACAAGTACACAAGCAGGGCTCAACGCTAATTTTTTTCAAGGAGCACTTGGGCCCCTAAGTTAAAAGATTTAGGAGCACAGACAAAATTTGGGAGTATAGTCAGCTCTGTGTTTTAAGCATCAAACTTGATGCATCATTATAATACAATTTCACATACAAGCTAGTGGAATGGAAAGGTTAAGAATGACAGACAAAACTGTCAAGAAACTAGATTTTTATTTTCGTATTTTGGATTTCTCTTGATCTTGTATCATATCCCATGCTTACATACTGTAATTAAGTCCGAGTGGCTTGGCCAGTCTTTGTACGTAAAGTGTATGTAACCGGTTTATCTGTGTTTTGTCAATTTTCTATTAAACTCTGACGCTGTGTCCTGATGGCAAATTAACATTCTAAAAAAAAGATTATGTGTAATCGTGCATATTAGATCAAAAATAACCCGGTTACATACATATATAGTGGCAAATTAAAAAGTAAAACATTTTTGCTAAATAAGAATACATATGCGCTGCTGCCTTCATGCAAAGTGCGTGTCACGATCGGTAAGGAGGCGAGCGGGGAAGGAGGCGAGCGAACCCAGGATACGGGGTTTATTCCAGGAGACAAACAGCAATCAAACATAAACACGAGACTTCAATGACGGATCTGGGGAAGACTAGACAGAACGTAGACTAAGTACAAAAGGTAACAAGCAGGAAACGAACAACAGCTGGCAGACGGGAGGATTCCACACGGGGTTAACAAGGAGGTGTGGTCCACATGAGGGCGATCGGGGCTGGGCGTGACAGTGCGCATGCAGCCATTTTATTTGTGCTAATGTGCTGTAATGTTAATAACAGCAGCGAATCTAACACCCTAAACCAAAAAGCTATAATGTTCCTAACAGAGTGGCTGATCTGTCCTTAAATTGCAAAGATTAAAAAACCCCTACCCCTACCGTTATTTTGTGCCGAGAAAACTTCTTATACTGCAAAGGGGCATGCTGGTTCTGAAGCAGCCAATTCTAGCGTGAAGCGCAACTGGCATCCAATACCATGATTCATTGCGGCCAAAGTTCATTACTGGAAGGCAAGTTCACAAGACCAGTCTTTCAAAGACCACAAGTATGGTTTCTGCATTCTTGGTATTGAGATTCACCCAAGAAATATAATACTATTGCAGCTCCGCCAGTGTGCCCCTAGTGGTCTGGCTCCCCCGACCTACATCAGGTTTGTCCTGCCCACGCGCCGGCTCTGGGTCAGCTCAGTAAGTTGAACAATGGCTGTCTTCAAATTAAGGGGCTGCATCTTTCGAAACATGAAGTCCATTTAGCCTTTGTAGGCTGCATTCTACAAAGGTTCACATAGTAAATTTTGGGATCTCAGCAAAAGAATAACACATTTCGAAATGGGACGGCCTTGTCGGGCCGCTGTGATGCATTTGGTCTTCATATGGAGCCTTAGAAGGATGCAGCCCGTGAATTCACACACAGCCAATGACAAAAGTAAAGTAGAAAAAAATGGTGTCAATAGTAAGCACTTAAAGTGGGTAACCACTGGCTCATGTGAGTATTACATGTAAATATTTAAAGGAAAACATACATATACAAAACTCTGGCATGCACCTCATATATATTGTAGCTTCGCCGGAATAGCTTACATGCAGGGGAGCTTATTTGAATACTCCTGCCGTGCTCCGCAGTACTTGTAAACAGCCCTTGTCTGCTGTTGTAAATAGCTGTGCTGTGTTCCTGGTTGTCGTTTATGTACTTACAGTAGAGCCTAGGATGTTTTTTCTGTTTCCCAGGCCACTGCATAGCTCAGTGGGTTGAGTGTATAGCACCGAGGCTGTAAACCTGCAGTCTTAGGTTTGAGGCCATTCTCACTTGTTTGGTTTTTTCTAGTGTTTTACTTGTTTATCCTATTTGTATTTGGGTATTCGATGAAAGTAGCTAAAGAAAGCCAGACCTTCCCAAAAAAGTCAGACTCAAACTAGCAGCATCTCTAAACTTGGCCTCAAGTCATTCCACTAACGCAGTTCACACTTGCATATCCTCACATAGTGCGTGCACCCGAGATATTTAAGAAGCCCAAATGAATGGATGAATGATATATCAATCAAATGAGTCCGAAAGTGTGTAAAACGAGGGTGGTGATTTATTTTTTTTCTCCCGCCGCAGAACAAATGCTGCTGATGGAGCTGTATGAAAAATACAAAGATGTAATCACTAAAAAAGGTAATACTGTGGCCATAAATAAAGCCAGGGAGTAATTGGCTTGGCAAAGAGTTGCAGACAGACTAATTGCATAAGTTATAAGTGCCTAGTACAGTTGCACAGTGGTACAATGGTTTATGCTGTCGCCTTACACTGCAAAAGTTCCTGGTTTGATCCCCATAGCCAACAGGGAACTTTCTGGGTTGAGTTCACATGTCATTCTTATGGTATAATGTTATTGTGTATTTGATCTCTGAAAAATACTTTCAATCGCATCCGTGTGAAATATTCTGCACGAATAAGCATATCTTGTCTTTACTTTTTACTAAAAAACTTTCAAAGTAGAGAGAGACTAAACAAAACATAAAAATGTCTTCCTGTTCATATTATTTTAACAGATTTGCAATTTCAGTCATTGTGTTTCACGTTTGGCCTTTGTGATATAGGTAGGCTTTTATTTTAATTATTTTGGAATTAATTGGTATGCGAAGACGTGACTTTTTCATAGGCTTTATTATATTTATTACATGACATGAGTAGTGATAGTGCAAAATTTCGTCAGACAGAACAATCCTTTGGGAATCTGTTCCCACACGTCGGACGTTCCTTGAGACAACTCTTAACTAAGCGAGACAGTTAACCTGGTCCGGATCAGACTTGTTCACTCACCTAAGTTACCATGGTATCTCAGCAGGGATTAATTTAAGACACGTTGATGGAACGGAACTCCCACTCAAATGAGCCATACTTGTCAAAATAAGTCAGACTTTCCCTTAATTATGCTTCATGGAACACTCCCCTAAGTGTTAGCCCTCAGCTGTGTGTCAGTATTCCTAGTGTTTATTTCCTGGTATGTAGTTAATGTTTATTAGTTTTTGGTATTAAGTTACCTAGTTGCTGTGCATGTTAATTGTTTCTCCAAAAGTTTCTCCACTTCTGGCCTGTTTCCTAGTACTGTGCTCATTGGTTGATTGTCTTGATGATTCACACCTGCCTTTTGATAGTTCTCGTTATTTGTGACATTAAGTGCCTGCCTTTTGTCCTGCTTCTCAGTCTGCCGTTATGACTGTTACAGTGTGTTTGTTCTTTTGTTCTCCTGACAAGTTTGATTCCCTGTGGTTTTGCTTAGTTTGTTAGGTGTACTTTATTTCATGGTTTTAGTTAATTCAGCATTTTTTCCCTGTTTGTTTCCTGACCCCTTTTGGTCCATTTGTTTTGTACTGTAGTTTTACCCCGTGTGTCCAATTTCTTTAATAAACCTCTGTTTGTCTCAGAACCGCAAGTGGATTGTCACCTTCCTTTCCCCGCCTGCACCATGCCCCCCACATCTACACTACGTAAAATTACATACTGTCTTTGACAGTCTGTTAATACCAGCCACATCTCTCAGCCAGTGTTTTATTACTTAAAGATGGACAGGAACAGCACCCATCCATTTTCTGAAACTGCTTGTACTATTCAGGGTCACAAGGGGTCTGGAGATTATCTCAGAGGCTGCGACCACAAAGCAGGGAACAACCCAGGAGGGGGTGCCAACCCATAACAGGGCACACAAGCACACCTACATGTGATTTGGTAACTCCAATTAACCTCAGCATGTATTTGGACTGTGGGGGTAAACCAGACTACACAGAGGAAACCCCATGATGACACAGGGAGAA
Organism: Mormyrops boulengeri; assembly: GCA_026781065.1. Lineage (NCBI taxonomy): Eukaryota > Metazoa > Chordata > Actinopteri > Osteoglossiformes > Mormyridae > Mormyrops > Mormyrops boulengeri. The sequence continues at coordinate 4,181,525 of JAODLD010000044.1, read as the reverse complement.
CAGATTCTACAGTAAACCTGGTGATGGTGGCGTAGGAGGTAGTGCTGTTGTTCTCCAACTGGAGGGTTGTAGGTTTGAGCCTGGGTTCCTCCTGACACCATCAAAGTGTCCTTGAGCAAGACACTGAACCCCAAATTGCTCCTGGTGTGTAAGTTGCTGCCTTGCATGGCAGCCTCCGCCACCATTGTGTGGATGGGTGAATGTGAGGCATAAATTGTAAAGCGCTTTGAGTACTCGTGGGAGTAGAAAAGTGCTATATAAATGCAGTCCATTTACCATTTACAGACATGGAGCCATGGCAGAGACTCAAATCCTGGTCACAGAGGTGTGAGGCAACAGTGCTACTGTAGCCACTGCATCATCATGTCACTCCAGGAACAGCATGATTTTGTAATGTAGGTCATTCATCAGCCTGGGCCAATTTCATCAGAATCGCTCTTGACAGTCTAGAACAGCTGGTTAACCACAAATCATTATTGGAAATGTAATCATTGTGATCTCTAAATACTCGCTCCCAGATGCTGCTGCATGTGACCTAATTACACATGCTCCTTAACATACCTGCTACATGTGCACACATGTTGGTACCTACTTTGACTTTTCAGTACACACATCTCTAACTCTGTATGCAATAAATATTTTGATATGTATAAAATCCTTCATTTACAACATGTTGTAACCAACACAAATACTGAATGTTAGTTGTAGATTAGATATAATAAATATGTTTCTGTATGTATTAGCATGTATTTCACTAAACTGTAAATGCAACTTGGAAGCACAAAATATATAGTACTAGTCAAAAGTCTGGACACATCAAGCCGGCTACAAAGGAGAGGGATAGTGTTGCATCACTTGACAGAGGCACCTGACCCAAACACAACAGGGACAGTTTTGCAGGAGTTTGACAAGAGAGTGAAGGAAAAGCAGGCAATGAGTGCTGAGATCATATGGGACCTCCTTCAGGACAGCTGGAAAAGCATCCCAGGAGGCCAACTCATGGAACTGGTGCAGAGGGGAGAGTGGGGTCAGTCTGTCCCTGGAGTAATTGAGGTTAAGGGCCTTGCTCAAGGGCCCAATGGTGGAATCACTCTGCTGATGCAAGGATTTGAACCAGCAACCTTCTGGTCCCAACCCACAGAGCTCTCACCCCTAACAAAATATTTTTTTCTTGTTGCAAATGATGCCTATATGGTCTTCATTTTGGTGTGAAAGTATGCTGTTATACCTGTCAAAATCTGCTAGCTTAGCCATTACAAAACCTCTGCTAAAATCACCCCTTTATTTCCAGCAACCTTCCAATACAGCCATGTGTTTTTTGACTCAACCACTAGAACACTTCATATAGCTAATCGATATCTCATTGACTTTTATAAACTAATTAAATTAATCAATTAAGTGAGCGGGGGATCAGATGTAATAAATTTATGGAATGACTGAGGTGCCCCTGAGGAGAGGTTTGGGAACTGAAGCGGTGTTCATCCAGCAATCCAACTAGATATCGGGAACCTTTTGGAGAACAGAAGAAATTCTTACTAGTTTTTATTGTGGTACTCTTAATTTGCATATGTTCTAATGCTAAATTGTGTTTTTGTTCTGAGCAAAAGTGCACTTACTACCCAGATAACTAGCTTTAAACATTTCTTTTGACTACGTAAGGCTTTTGCACTGTACTCTGTCTGTATGTGTGCCGTGGGTGTGTCCCAGCCTCAAGATTATGACTTACATTAATGTTTCTAAAAATAAAAGCATCATGCGTGGATCCAGGCCAACGTGCAACATTTGTTAATACCATGAGTTGTACGTTAATGGAATGTAGCTGTTTTCTTTTCACAAAAGCAGCTTTTATTAGTGGTGCTTTTATTGCAATGTGCCTACAGTCAATAGCACTGAATACATTAGGATAGCCAGTCATAGCTGCAAATAGCCATAGGGATACTTTATATACTGATAGTCGGTTAAAGTTACTTGAGCAGTAATGGAACCCAGTGTGGGCTGGGATATCCTTAATCTGTCAGCCAGTTCCCGCTGGTACAGTATGTTCCTCACACATCACACAATTCCATCAGAATCACTCTTGATAGTGTAAAATGACTGATAAGCCACAAATAATCATTATGATCTCCTCGCTCCATTCATATTTGGTTACATGCCATGTCCTCTAACAAAGCTAATTATGTCACGATAATGTTGTGTGTTGCATTCTTACATATGGCCTTTTTATACCTATTACATATAGGTGCATACATGTTGGTGCCTATACTTCGGCTTTTCACTACACACACCACTAACTTGGATTGGACACAATAAATATTTTTCTAAATGTATTGGTATATATAAAGATATAATGAATTATATGCATTCACTCAGCACAAATGCTGAATGTTAGATGTATATCAGATATACAACTTCTTTGTTTCTGTATTTATTAAGAGGCATTTCACCAAGCGCTAAAACTAACTGTAAATGCATCTTAGAAGAAAATTTCTGTTGGAACTTCAGATTGCTTTTTCTGTTCCCTCCAAAACATTAGTATGGCTAGACCATTCGTAATTTCGTAAATGTGTGAACTTTTTCATGAACAGAAAACGTTTCCTTATAAATCCAGAAATCTTCGAAGAAATGTGTGTGCAAATGTTTCTTGTCTTTTTTGTTCATATATAGCCTTTGTTAATGAGCTCCTGGTTTCTAGACTACTGACCACTAACTGGTGATGTCTGTAGAACATCATCAGTCGCTACAGTGGAGCGAGTCTGCCAGCAACCTCTGCATGTTTACATGGATGCTTAGACAGTCATTCCTTCCAAAATATATCTTCCAAAGCCTGTTCCTATTATCCTGCACAAACACTTCATCAAAAACTTCTTAAAGTCCACAGAATCACTTTCTCTTTGATCAGTAAAAACACTGATCTCTTTAGACTTTAAATTAAACCTTAGTTTAATCTAAATACATCTTGACTGTGTTCAGTTGTGCACTGGATTTATTCATCGAATGTCATGTTTGCTGCAGGGCTGGACAATACTATCGGTAATTGATGATATCGGACAAGCAACCTGGTGATGATATCTGATAGTGACTAATTAGGATCATCAGCTTTGCTGGGCAAGTAGGCTTAGGCTAGATAATAAGATTTATATTTTGCTTTCAGTTGTGCCTTCTAGCCAAAGTTTCCGACGTAGTTAAAAATACAAACACACACACTTGTATTATTTTTAATTCCTCATATGGTACGCAAAAGTGTCAGTGTATGTAAATGTCAGTTGTAATGGTGGTATAATTTATGGTGGTATACTGTATGGCTAGGGTGAACTGTAAGTTTAACTGTAAGCTTGTGACCCACTTCTGTAGACAGCTTTAGATCGTCAGCAATATGTTTTTAAATTATAATTAAATCGGGCCTGTGAATCGAACATTTTCCACTGAGACTAAAATACAATGATGCGCTAAGCAGCACCGTCAACATCCTTTCCAGTTGGTGACTTTTCACTCCAGCTGTTTAGCACGTTATCCATATGATGTTTCTTTTTCATGCTTTTGTATTTTTCTTTTGGTCAAAACAACATTAATGCCTTGCTGCATGTTTGCATTTTTGATTTACATCTCAGGTTTCCTCTGCAGAATCCTCCTTCTTCACACCTGCCCAGACATGCAAGCCACCTCACTCTCATAAGACAGTGATGCATGCACTAAGTCTTGGGGGTAACATTCATAGTCTCATCAGAATGTTAATGTACAATCATACAGAGCACTCAGCTGCATGCTCATGCAGGCAGACAGGCACATTTCTTCTTGTTGAACTGTGTACATTCCTGAGTTATATGTTACACCCTGTTGGAAGTTGAAATCTATAGCCTGGTGTAAGAATATATCGGAGTGAATTATGGGTAAATCCCCATAAGAAGATACTTTGCTTTTCCCAGTGTGCCCTGGGGTATGTTTATACAGAGAGTCATCTCTGGTGAATGACTGGGCTCCTTATGTGAAAATGTAGTGCTGTGCATGCTGTACATTTTATGAGTCAGAAGCATGCTTTTCCTCAGGACTCATGAAAGAAAGTGTTCATCTCCCTATCTCACTCTCACAGTCTCTCTCTCACTGCCTTACTGGAATGAGAAGCTGTAACACTGAACAAAGTGTTTGAAATGTCAGTGAGACACAAACCACTTCAGTGGTCTGGCAGCCATTTCTGTATCTAGAAATGAAGAGTCCTTTCACTTCTTTTCCAATAACAAAGAATAATCAGCAGTATTATTACATAGCGAGCCTGACCAAGACAAATCATTATGCCATGATAAGAAGTTTATATTTAACTCCATTACTGTGTGAACATGATTCAAGTTGAAATGCAAAACTATTGCCTTTCTATAACCACTTATCCAGTATAGCATCATTCTGAGATCTGTGTTAGGAAGCACAGGCTATAAGCTTAAGGACACCCTGCACAGCCAGTTGATCCATCATATCATAGTAGTTCATCAAACCATAGGCCTGTTTTCACCTGGGAACTGAAGCTACAGCCCTGGAATTCCACTGTGGCACCCAACTGTAAACAGTGTATTTAATATGAGTGTTTTACATTTTCCAAACTGAGGGCTCAAAAAGCATGTCTGTGAAACCACTGCATAGTAATTGATATGCTTTAAGCAGATTGTCTGTTAATCTGTTGTGAATCTGATAGGAGCTGCATTTTGCCCCTTGTGCAGTATTTCAATTGGAAATAATGCTGCAATTTTTTCATATCTTGTAGGTTGGACTTTCTTAATGTTAGTCTAATACCTTACTGTATGAATTTAGCTTTATTTTGGGTTTATTTCAATGGTTTGCTCTAAGTCAATTATACAGACATCCAATCTGTTCCAGAGGTTCTGGGTATCTACTGTAAATGGACAGCAGCTCCGTGACACCCACGAATGTTAAGCAATGTGCCAGTAGTTAGTTTATTTTGTAGGAAACCCTTACTACTGTGTGTGTAAGAATGCCACACACAACATTATCATGGCATAATTAGCTTTGTTAGAGGAAATGGCACGAAACCAATTACTTCTGTGCTTAACTATTTTTCTCACTGAGTATATATACATAATTGAAACATTTTTTGTTTTGTTTAGGTTACATACAGTGTTTCCTGTTCCTTTAAGATCAACACTCACTGCCCCTGGCCAGTTATAAGTGTGTAGTAGTTTCCTATTAGAGTATTGCATGAAAGGGCCTATAATGTCATAAAAATAAGGTTCTAGTTGGTAATTCTGATTGTCATACAGATCCACACAGCAATAACATTTTACATCCACTTTAATAATTTTTTGTTTCTCCATGGTTTGATTTACAGTTATTCCTATGTGCCAAATTACATCTTCCTCTGTATTCATAATTGATTTGAAATTACTAATTATTCAGCAGAGTCTTTTATCCAAACGTGCAACGTGCATTTGAAAGCAGGGTGAGACAGTCCCTGGGGCAATTGAGGGTTGAGGGCCCTGCTTAAAGGCCCAAGGGAGAAATCAGTCTGCCAACTGTGAGATTTGAAACACTGACTTTCCAATCACAAGCGCAGCATCCTAAAGCGATGAGTCACACATCACCCCCAAGCAGAATTATTAAATGTTTTTTGTTTTGAGCCTTTATGAAGCTAGTCACGGCTCAGATTCAAATACTTGACTGAAGACAGATGTTTCCAAACATAGTTTAAAGGTTGCCCTGAGCTTAACTGCAACCAAACTGCATTTTGTTTTCTTTTTTAGGAACATATTTTCAGAACGGAAAGAATTCTGTGAAGAAGTAATTACCTGTTTTAGATCCGAATAACATTTATGTGAGCTTTAATAAAATGATGCCTTTGCAAGGAAAGATTAGCTGGGAGCTTCTCCTGGTGTGGTCTTTATTACTCATACCTGCAGGCTCTTTGCTTGTTAGCCCCTCCAATGGGTCCAAGGCCTTGAAAATGGAGGTAAATGCAACATGCATAGTATATGAACATCATAAACAGGCAGTCTTCTCTGTCATTCATCCATTTCTAACAGGGTTATTAATTCATAATTATTAACATTAATCCCCATTATCCCTGCTCTTCTTCATTTATCATTTCTCCTTTTATTGCTTATGTTGCTTTTCCACTGACATACAGGAACCGGGAAAGGCATTTCCGAGTGTGGAGAGTGACAGTGACGTAAAACTGAAGAGACACTTAATTACTGTTCACACTGTGTACATCATGATTTACTATCTGCTAATTTTTGCTAGCATGTCTGGAATCACCATGTTATGTTAGCATCAAAAGCTACCAGGATTAGCATTCGCATGTGTAAATTTACATTATGAATCCATTCCATTCAACTTTCTATAGTACTTTTTTAAGTGGGTGGTTGGAAATTTTCCAGTTCCGAGTTATCTGGAATGCATCAATACATCACGATGCGTGATACTACTAATATTGATTAATATATGGAATATGCCCCTTTTCCCTTCATATAATCCATGCATATTGATGCAGATCACTGATTCTTTCTTGTCCCTGTGTTACTTGTAACTAGCTCAGTTTAGTCACGCTATCAGACCTGCTATTAAGCACGGTCATATCAGCATGGGCACAGCTCGCATAATTTACAATGGAAAAATCGCCTGTTCGCGGTTCGGCTTGGTTCTTGATGGCAGTGGGAAAGCGCCATTAGTTTCACTCTCTACTCTTGTATTATGGTTTCTCTAGTCTACTCTGTTTTAGCTATACTTCTCAAAATAATTTGGCTATAAACTTTCTGCATACACTGAAACCTGCACATTACACCCAGAGCTACGCCCATGACCACAAACATCTACAAGTCTGTCCTCCACCGCAAGCCACATGCATGGACATAGGCAGGCCTGTAAAAAGCCCTCAGCCTGGGGTGTTTGGTGGGTATGGCTGGGTACTGTAGTATCAGCTGTTGCAAAACCTTCCTTTGGTTTGTGGTTTTGGTGCCAGAGATGTCTGTACCTGTACCCCATTTCTCTAGAGTCAAGCAAGCAAACCTGGGGGGGAGGGGACTTAGATCTATTAAGAAACATCTCATACTTCCATAAATTTCTATAAAGGACACTGATAGTATTTTGTTGTTTTCCCCTGTTAGAGCTTAAACTCCTAATGAACATGTATGTGTGTGTTACACAAAATGGGTCTCTGTGCTCTCCACTGCCCCCTAATGGCTGCCAGCTACCATCACACATGCTGCCAGTATGGACATGGATTTATCTCCTTCGTGTATGCACACACCCAGGAGACACACTGTTGTGTGTAGTGACAATAATAAAGAACTGCTCCATCTGTTGATGTATCTCAATAGCAGTGTCAGTTGTTGTCTTGGTGACATAAAGACACATCGTGGTGTTGACTGTTAATATATTGTAATAATCCTCATCTTAATTCTCCCATTCCCAGAGGTCGGTGGGAGTGGAGTTGACCAGATTAAATTGTGTTTCAGTTGAGTACTCTGTTTACCTTTCTGAAACAATTTAAGTGGATGGCAAACTTGGGAAGGAGCTGGTTTTCACCACAAGGGGAGGGGGGTTGTTTTTGTCTTTGGGTGAACAATGTGAGATAAATAAAAGCATGAGTATAAGAAAAAGGCACTGCAGGTGATTGTGTCTCTGAGGAGTGTTAGGGCCTAGTCACTTCACTCATTTATGTGCCTGCATGACATTTATGCATCTGCAGCGTTGTGGCCCATAAAATCACCAAAAATGGAATACAGACGCTCCTCTACTTACGAACATTCAACTTACCGCATAAGTACTACTGGCGCAGTACTTATGCGGTATGGTCAAGATGGGTTGGAACATCCATTGTGTTTTTTCTCGCAGAAGTTTAATGCTTGTCAACGTGCTTACTCTACTATTGAAAAAGAAGCTCTTGCACTGGTGTTGGCTCTCCAATATTTTGAGGTCTACATGGGTGGTGCAATACAACCGGTTACTGTTTATACGGATCACAATCTATTGATTTATTTATTTTTTTGGACCAGATGCATAATCACAACCACCGTTTGAAGCGCTGGAGCCATATTTTGCAGGGCTTCAACATCAATAAACAGCACATTCAGGGGAATAAGAATGTGGTGGTGGATGCGCTTTCTCATGCTTATCATTCTCCAGGTCAGAATTTGTAAATAAATTGGGGTGAATTGTGTTTGTATTAATGTATTTTTTTCTTTCAGGCAGATAAGTATTTATCTTTTCATTTATGTATATTCTGTGATTTGTATGATTGTATATTGTTGGTTGTGTGTCTTGTTTAAATCTCAATTTATTTTTTTTGAGTGTGGGGGTGTCATGGGGGTGAGAACTGTTTTTGTATGTTTTTGGGTGAATTTGTCCTGTACAGTAGGTGGTGATTGGACGGTAATGATTGGATTGAATGGTTGGGGCCCGCCTTCCTGCCTATAAGGACCTCTCTCGTTTCAAGATGGCTCTTTCTCACCTTGGCTGTACCCCAGGCTGACAAGCTGGGGCCTTTTTTGTGATAGTTGTTATGTTTGATGGTTTGTTAAATCTTTTTGCACTTTTGGTTTAGGTTTAGTTAGCGCAGTAAGTTGGGCCGAATGGCCTCCTCTCGTTTGTATATTTCTTATGTTCTTATGTTCTAAGTTAGCTTTCAGAAGACCCACCTATTTGCTTCTCTGCTTCTGGACCTTGGTCGGGAGTTATGCAAGTTGTTGGTACTTCTTATGAAGTGTAGGCTAGGGTTTTCTTTTCTCTTTTTTTCTAATTTGTAATTATTAATTAATTACATTATTATATATTAATTAATTATTAATGTTTTGTCCTGGATAATATGTATTATTAATAAACTGTATTAGGTGACTGCCAGACCAAAGTCTGTGGCCTTCTCTTATGTTACGTGGTTCCGGAAGTTTTGTTTGGGACCGTAACAACCAGATAACTTGTATCTGATCTGCCTTGCAGAAATGCTTAAAATTATGCACAAATCGCAGGATTCCGACACTAATGTCAGGCCCTGCACTGTGGAAAAATTACCTCACCTCAAGGTCCAAGATGATGCCCCTGTCACTCTCCTGCACCCCGTCATCTCTCACGAGCACATCCTAACTTTCCGGAAAGAATCACTAGCACAAACACAAGACGCATAAAATAGTGACTTGGAGATCTTCTCTTAGAGAAGTAAATCTAGGGGATTTATTGAATCTCTTAGCATTAAATGGGTCTTTCAGCCAACACCAGGGTTGCCAACTTTGGTCAGCTGGATGGTGTGAGATTTTCAATTACAAACAAGTCTGCACACACATGCATATGTATTTACATGATGTGTGGCAGAGTGGTGTGCGATACCCTACCCAATGGATAGCTGACTACACCACCCCTGGGAAGTTCCACCCAGGGAAATACTATGATGTTACCCAAAATCTCCTATGAATAGTAACCAAACACACAGGTCCAGTCAACCGATGGGGCCAGAGACGTGAATTGATAAAATAATTTTATTACAGTAAAGGAGAATAGTAATTCTACGCTAAACACAATACATAGAAAGCATCAAGCCGAAGTACCAATGTTACGGACTAAGCAAGGTAAAGGGCATTGACTGACAGATGGGCAAGGGACTCACCACAGGCGAGTCCATGAACACTATGGTGATCACACACACACAGACACACACATGCTCAGTGGGCTAATGTCAGTGATCTGCACTGCACACGCACACAAGTGAAATTCACCACCACCAACAGGAAGGACTCTGCCCTTGCAGCTCTAGGCTACTGGCCCTGAAACACAAGCAGGGAGACAAGACACAGGGTTAAAACAGTAGTACACTTCCCCCGTCATACATGCCTTCCCCGCGGCAGGTATGGATGACTATGCCAACACTGGAGCTGCCTTCACCATCTCTCTAATGGCAATATAACACAGCTTCCCTCACGCGTGTATTACGTTTACTGCCAAACCCCCAGTGTACTGTACACCACTTTGATTTCTGAGGGACCGTAGAGAGTGCGCTAATTGAGCACACTGTGTGCTCACGCAACTGCTGCTGCGGCACACAGCCGGCAACAAGAACAGCTTGAGGGCCATTCCTACCCAGCCGCCCACTTTATATTAGAGATTAAACACTGCCCAGGACTGAGGTGGGCCAATAAAACGTGAGCTGATCCAAATTTCCCACTTTGCTACATATGTAACAGTGTTATTACCATGCAAATAGTATGAATGGCTTTCAAACCTGCGTTGGGGAATGCATTCCCACTAAAACTGTACGGTCATTTCCCAACCAGAAACCCTGGGTTACCGCTACCATCCGCCGTAAACTCCGCGAGCGCACACGTGCTTTCCAGTCCGGAGATGCGGACTTGTACAAAAAATGCAGGTACGATCTCCGGAAAGCCATCAGGAGCGCGAAACGGGAGTACAGCAGTAAAGTGGACTCCCAGTTTAACAGCACACG
>JAODLD010000044.1:4140502-4162848 GCA_026781065.1 Mormyrops boulengeri | reverse complement strand
GAGTCGCTCAGCCGAGGTCGGTAAGCAGCTAGCCCAAGTCCTCCGGAGCAGGCAGCAGGTGCGTCGATCCACTCAAACGGGCCCGAGGGAGAGAGCTCATTATCAGACTGCTCTCTCATGTTCTTATATGTGATGTGTCTGTGTCCAGGGCAAGCGTCCAGTCAGCCTGATAGGCTTCAGTTTGGGAGCAAGAGTTATCTATTTCTGTCTTCAGGAGCTAGCAAATGACAAAGGTATGGACAAATACATATGTAAATTTACACCTGTACTGAAAATAATTTTTTCTAACAACCAAAATGGCAGATGTATGTGGAACACATTCAAGCCACAACAACCAGGACTTAACAGATGGTAAGACATTTGAAAAATGCCTTGGATTCTACATTCATGTAGAGCAGGGGTGGGAATTGTCTGGCCTCCAAGCCTTATGCGACCTACACGACAGTTTGAGCAGCCTGTGAGGCATTTCATAAATACAAAAAGCAACTGAAAAACATAAAAATAATAATGATTCAAAAACTCTAGACAGCAGTTATTTACAGAAGCACATTTGCATTCACAAAAGAAAAAATTATCTCATAGTTATGACTTAAATCTTGCAATTACGAGAAAAGATCTTGTATAAACCACCCTGGACGGGAGGCCAGTCCATCACAGGGGACACCCTGGATGGGATGCCAGTCCATCACAGGGTACACAGCAGGGGACACCCTGGACGGGATGCCAGTCCATCACAGGACACAGGGCTGGGGACACCCTGGACGGGATGCCAGTCTATCACAGGGCACAAGGCAGGGATGGGATGCCAGTCCATCACAGGACACAGGGCTGGGGACACCCTGGACGGGATGCCAGTCCATCACAGGGCATAGTCACACACTGTGGGCAATTCTAGAAAATATGCAACTGCAGACACAGAACCACAGATCTACAACCCTGGGTGTGTAAGGGTGCAGTGGTAACCTATGAGCCTAAAAACACACAGTTTTTAGATCTGTTCTTTTTCACAGGTTGTGAGGGCATCGTGGAGGATGTTGTCCTCTTGGGGGCGCCAGTGGATGGCTCAGCCAAGCAGTGGAAAAGGATTTCCAGTGTTGTCGCTGGAAGGATCGTTAATGGATACTGCAGGTGTGGGGAGGTTATAGGTGAAGAAATGGGAATGTGGACAATTACAGCATTAAGTGCAGAGGAGTGTGCAAGGCATTGTTACAGTGTGATTTGTCATTGTGCTTGATAGAGGGGACTGGCTCCTTGGGTTTCTTTACCGTGGTTCGTCTGTCCAGCTGACTGTTGCAGGCCTTCAGCCAATCAGTTTGGATGATCCTCATATGGTTAACGTGGACTTGTCATCTGTGGTGAGTAAGACAGTCTCAATCTCTTAAAATATAAGAAAAGCCGTTCATGCTGGCTTTGCGTTTCATTAATATTTAACCACTATTTTGAAATTAGGGTTAATAATAATAATGATAATAATGATTTATTCACCTCTGAATCGATCGATAGATAGATTCCATTAATTGGCATTGTACAAATATATAACGAAATTCCATTGCATCCACTTAAAACAATGGCTCCCATCTTGAGAACTGCTTTACAGAGTGCTGAGCCGCTGTTTGTACCCGCGCCGCCACATTACCCATTTTGCTGCGTGCCCTTTTGCTTTGGTCAGTTTGTGGTGTTCTGTCCCTTTTCAAACAGTGCGATACCAATATGACCAGTATAATATGAACATCAGGGTTTATCTGTTGAACCTAACTAAAAAGTATTATAAGTACAGAATAGCCTTGATTAACATTTGTTTTGAATTTGTCAGTCATATATTTATTGGTCTGAAAAATGTTTGAGAATTTACAATTACAGCATTGCATGTAGAAGGCCTCAGCCTTGTTCCTCCAATTTTAGTAGAAAAAACAGCTAATTATACAAATTGAACTTATACTTGTACTTATACATATTGTACTTGTAATTATACAAATTGTAGTATTGACTGTACTGAGGTAAGTTTTCCACTAAACTTTAGTAATTCTATAACTAACTTAGGCAAACAAAACGTTTACGTTTGTCAGCTGTTTGTGTGTGTGGTCTTTAATATGCATTTATAATAAAATTCTTCCTTTTCAGATAAATGGCCATCTGGATTACATGCGTCAGATGGAGACTATTCTTGTTGCAGTAGGAGTTCCTACTCGTGAGAGGACTGGAGACATGAACTGCCAGTCTTACCCAAGAAATACTGCAGAAGAGGGCTTTGCTGAATGCCAGTCAGACAAAGAAGGTGGAGATTCCAGAAAGGAAGAGGTGAGGTCAGCTGAAGAGGAAGATGGACCAGTCCTTGATAGAAAAGAGAGACCTACCTTGAACAGTGTTTCTGAATCCATCCTTGCAAAAGATTGCAAAGGCAGTCAGGAAGAACATGATAAAGGAGAAAAAGAAGACACTGATGGTAGGGATTTCCCAGATATCTCTGATTTGTTGCATTCTTTAAATGAGACCGAGGTGTCAATCCCGCAGTGCCCTTTGGACAAAGTGCCAAAAAGCCCTATGCAGAGAGCTGACAGCAGAGACAGTCTTGTTACTTTGAGGCATCATTATGGAGAAGAAGCAGAGACCAGTGACTTCAGTCCTGAGGTCATTCATTTGCCCAGGGATTCTGATCATACTTACAGGGACTGAGTTTTAGGGTGTTGTCACACCAATAGTTTGGTTTCTCTGGTCCAAATCAGTTGATGAGTTTGTAAACCTGCAGTACTTTCTCTATAATTCGGTTTTGCTTTCACACAGAGAAAAATCCAAGTAAAGCAACAGTGCAATGCTACAAACCATGTGAGAATGTTCATTCTGCTTATTGGTCAGATGTGTCTGGCGAGAGCAAGAAAGTAAATACAGGAAGAAGGTCCTGTGTCCTGGGCTGTGCAGTTGAACATCTCTCAGTTTTTCATTTTACTTTCACACGGCACTGTTCAATCAACCAGTCAAATCCTCTCTCAGCCATTGACTGAACATTTTGAAAACTTCAGAGTTTTTGAGATGTTTTTAGGAGCTGACAGACATAGTCATCTGCTCAGATTTTAAGAAGGCAGCGTACCTTGCTGCTAGACCCAGTACCTCGGTTCATTTCTCCTTCTCTGCTTGCTACTGCTACTTGTTTGCATGTTCTGCCTCATCCCAGAATCCAAAGCACACCTGGCTACAGGAGCCGTTTAGCTCAAACTTGTGGATTGCACCTGAAAGTTGGGTCAGATTGAAGTCTGATCATGTCTGCACCAAAAACAAAACTCTTCCAGAGTTCTTTTGGGACCAGACTGAGACCATCTCCTCTCAAGGGGCTCAGTACGGTTGTTTTGGTCCACACCCGAGTACGATTACCGTTTTCACACCTGCCCAAATAATCACACCGAGGGGGAGATCAAACCAGAGTCGGTCTTATCTGGACTAAAAATGCTGGTATGAAAACACCCTTAAAGCATGCCCTGTTGGACTTTGGGCCAGCTAAGCACTGGTCCAGTCTAGGGATCTTGCGATACCAGAAATTGAGTAGTTAATACCAATTTGAGTGAAATTCCATGATTTTTTTATACCCAATTCTATACCACGGTAAAAAAACAAAACTACAAATCCCACATAATTCAACAGGCACACTTTTATTAAAAACATTTGAATATTACATGCCACTGCTGTTGTTTTTTTGTAGCCTTCAAGTAATAAAAAGACATGACTATTGACATCAGGCTACAAAAAAAGAATGGTGGCATGTAGCCCTCAAGTATTTAAACTATACAGTGCTTAAAATACAAACAGCAATTGTGTCACCAATTGCAAGGAGCTTAAAAATGCATTGTAGGCCAGTAAAAACATCATCAGGGGGGTCTCCAGGCTAAGCAAAATGTTTTAATAACAAAACAAGCCACAAAATCATTTAAGCCAGCACAAAAACTGTACAGTAAAAGTGTTTTTGTTTTTTCACGGTTTTAGAAATTGATTTATGAATTGATTTGTGTCTGTTGAGATTTAAGCCTGCCCATGTTTATTAATGTAGTACATGTGGTTCAAGAGTAATAAGAATTTTATTTCAAGTATGTCATTATATATACATATATATTTTTTAATGGAGGGGGATGCTTCAGAGGGGAACTAGAACACTTGTAGGTGTATATGCTGCTCCTGTCAGGTACAGAAGAATTGCATCCCTGCTATCTGTGTTACTGTGCAAAAATGGGTATCATCGTGTTTTCAGAATTTTTGGCATCAACTTGGTACTGAAGGATCGGCTCACTTGACATCCCTAATTCAATTACAATTCCACTGCACCCCAGTAGGAGGCCGTAGGATCGCCATTGGGTACAGAGAGAGAGACTATGTGCTTTTGCTGTCGTACTTTCACCACATGAGGGCAGCAAAACAGAGGATGAAACGCAGGTGTAGCAACTCAAACCACAACATTCGGCAGATTCTGCTGCCTTACTTTTTCATTTTCATGGCTCGAGTTTTGAGGGTAATTTACTTCCTTTTTTCAGTTAATTCACTGGATTTTAAGCTCTTGCTTTTTTGCCTAACCTCATGCCGCAGTAACATGAAAAGCCCTATATGGTTAATATTTACTGTATATTGAAGTAGGAGGAACAATTATCCAGCTACTAGCAAATTTTTTGTTCACTTCCTCAGAGGGGTATTTCATGTTGGGTACAGATGTCAGTGTTAACCATGTTAAAAATGCTTTTAAAGCCAAGCTTGGTTTCTTTTGTTTATTGCGTTTATGGACGGAATCATTAATTCTAACAGGGATTCCACGATTGATTAAATTAAAAATGTTCTATTACCTACTGCTGACATGAGTGGTCCTTGGTCTGATCCATGTTACCATTGTTCAAAGTTGCCCCCCCCCATGAATTTGAGAAAATGGTAGGGCCCTGAAATCTGTGATGTTTGTTCCTTTGCCACCGCCCCCTCACTGGCTTGCCTAGAATGGGTGAAGGTGAGAAATTCTGCGACAAATTTTCTGTCATCTGTCTCACGCACCTCCCTCCCCAGACAGCTACTGCATTTACTTATTTTATAATTTCCAGTGTTTCCTGGGAATCATACACACACACTTGCCTTTCCTAACATGAACTGTTCTCCCTTTGCAAAAATTCCATGTATAGTAGAATAGAGGCCAATATAACAGGGACTACCAGTGTGAGGTAGTGTCACTTACTCTTTAAATGTGGCAAGTGTCTGCCATTTATAAGCTTAAACACACAGATGAGGTAATACATTTCATATATATACATCCTCAAAAAACTTAGCAGTACTACGCAGATCAAGATAAAACAGGTCTACATTAATATGTTCAAATAGATGTTGCATGTGGAATTCAATACATAGAATGATACAAGTATTTTGTGTAGCAGTTATTACTTTCTGTAAAGCAGGTTTTCTATTAGAAATCAGGCTTCTCTGTAGGACAGATGTCCATTAATAGTTACACTTTCTTAAATCAATGATATAATGTGTTGTATGTAACACAAACTCATCCATAATAATTTCTGCTATGGTCTGTAAATGGTATCTTTTAATAGCACTTGCATCTGATCCGGAACGAGAGCCCTTTATCAGCAACACAGCTCCCAGCAAATCAGGACATTGCCAAGACAAAACAAGACAGACAAAACAACATGAATCATTTACTTGTTTTCTGTATGCATTGGGGGTGCTTCTATGTGGTGGAGGATAAAAGAAAATGGTTTAAAAACATAATTAATTTATGAATAATTGGCTATTCCAGGAGCAGTCACAGTCATTCCAGTGGTGTCGTCAAAATAAGCCCTATTCTCCCCCCTTTAATTTTCTATGCCAGTGTTTCCCAACCAAATCCTCAGGGACCCCTAGAGGGTCCAGGTTTCTGCTCCTTCCCAGCTCCCTGTCAGGCAAAACCGTGGACTGTCTGCAGTCCCCGAGGACCAGCTTGAGAAACACTGCTCTATGTAATCGATGTGTTCCTTACATAGTTTTTCCCCACACTCTTTCAGTCCAGCGTATCCACCTGATTAGGCAAGAGTAATGGCAGCTGGTTCCGAGCGTGCTCTGCATCAACTAGGTTGACGGCATCCGTAGCTGTAGCAGGGGGCTGAGGGGCATCTGAAGTCAGAGATGGGGGCTCTGTGGGGAGCTGGGGCTCCCCCGAGTTGCGCAAAGAGAGGGAGAGGGGCGGTGAAGGGCGGCGGGGGGACTGGGAGGAGCAGCAAGGCAGCAGGTGGGCCAGGGCACGCTTGAAATCTCTCATGAAGAGTGGGTAGATGATGGGATTCATGGTGCTGTTACAGTAACCCAACCATGTGAGGGCGTCGAAGAGCGCATGAGGCACACACTCACATACTGCCTGGAGAGTGAAGAAGAAGATGGTCAGGAGAACAAAGAACATAGTTTCCGGGTACTGATATAGTCCGATATCTGTAACAAGGAAACACTGATGTGAACAGAGACAGGGGCACGCCAAGACCAGACCCATTGATATGGCAGGAGTAACAAAAATAAAACCACAATGACATGGGGATGTGGACAGAGACAGGGGCACGCCAAGATCAGACCCATTGATATGG
The DNA here is from genome assembly GCA_026781065.1 of Mormyrops boulengeri. Taxonomy (NCBI): domain Eukaryota; kingdom Metazoa; phylum Chordata; class Actinopteri; order Osteoglossiformes; family Mormyridae; genus Mormyrops; species Mormyrops boulengeri. The sequence continues at coordinate 4,156,270 of JAODLD010000044.1, read as the reverse complement.
CAGGAGTAACAAAAATAAAACCACAATGACATGGGGATGTGGACAGAGACAGGGGCACGCCAAGGCCAGACCCATTGATATGGCAGGAGTAACAAAAATAAAACCACACTGGCATGACATACAGACAAAGACTGTGACAGAGTGGAGTGGGAATAGAGCACAGAGCCGCCCAGTTAAGATGAGTAAATATGAGAAGGGAGAGGATGTGCCATTCACACTCCTCTGATGGGGAGGCAGAGAGTCAGAATTGGCAGTGGGGGGAGGCTTTTCTGCAAGGCACCCACTGGAGAGGGGACAGGGACACAGATGGAGAGTAAGATGCCTGGAGAACAGAGAGAGGGAACCATCACTGGTAATTACTGACTTACACAGAGACCTTTCATCTGGACCTCTGCAGTACACTCCAGCCGTCGCTAATGGAGGGTTTGTCAAGAATTGTTTTTGATTTTATTATTATTCCTTTTCATTTTTTTGAGGGGTGGAAAAGAGCTCCACTATAATGCCACAGGGATCAATGATTATCATCAGAGACAGAGTTAGTGAAGGACAGTATGATCATTTTGGGGAGGTAGCCCCCCTTTAACAAATCCAAAGTGAAGACATACATTGAAATTCACCCGGAGGTGGATAGTTCAGGTCCAGAAAGGCAAAATCCAGATCAAGATGTTGTTTCAACCAACCAGCTGAGTTCAAAGAGTGACACTGACAGAGTACTGCTTGGTGGAAACAAATTCTTGGTCAGGATTTTTCCTTTCCGGACCTGAACTACCCCCCATTGAATTCACTACTATACTAACAATACAGTTTGGCCTGTTGTACATCACCACAGGAAAGGGGGAAAGACACACTGAAATATGCCATGTTGATAAACTACCCAGTCCTGGTAGCGACGTGCAAAGCAGGCATTATCAGACTAGCAATGCACACACTGACCTGTGCCATGTTGGTGATGAAGAAGGGCAGCCAGGTGCTGAAGAAGAGCCCCAGCAGAACCCCTAGGGTGAGGCTGGCCTTCAGCGCTCGGCGGCCCTGCCGATGAGCCATCCTGCGCTCCTGACTCACTGAAGACTGGAAGGAGAGCAAAGCGAGGGAGGGATACAGCTAGACAATCTCTCATCCTGTTCTCCACTCTTTAAGTCCTATTCACACATAACATACAGACTCCTCGCTCTCTGCTTCACAAAGTACCCTCTACCTTTGTTGCTGTCTTCTTCTCTTCTTTTTTCTGTAGCCAGGATATTTTTTTACAAATATTTTTTTACTTCTTTATTAGACATCAAGTGTTTTTCATCTTTTTAATCTAAAAACGTCCTGCACTCCCTGTTCATGTCTGTTTTATCTGCCTTTATGAAATGAAGGCCAGCTGTTCAAACTCTCCAGCCGTCTTCTGTGACAGTGCTTAGACCGAAGGGTGAAATGTGGGCAAGGACAGACACTGGATGGGAGGCATGAGTACGAAGTTATCAACCTTGTTAGATCAATTCTTATAAGAACACTTCTTTCTCATCTCCACCTCTGACACACCTTTACAGTTTCAGCATGTCACATTTTTCTTTTCTCAGATTCCTTTTTGAAAAAGACTGATTGGAAGTTTCTGCTTTTTAATAACCCACGTCCATCTGTATGTCTACACAAACAGTGTCATCCCACAGGAAAACCACAGTATGCTTGCGATCGCTGTACCACTTTGACAATTATACATTTACATTACATACAATTTCGAGTGACAAGGGGAGAAATGTGCAAAAGCAAAAAACAGAATAGATAGCAACATAACATTTTCCAAAAAGCATGGACTAATTTTGCACAGGGGAACTTGTCAAGCTTACGCAGGAGGTGTGAAGACAGCAAACATGGTGGCTTCACGTGGCTATTTCAACGCGTTTCGGTTTGTACCATCACTACACTGTGGATTAGTCCTGAACCACAGTAGGGGGTAATGAGTTATTTTCTGTATGTTCTCCAAATATCAGTGAATTAATGTTGTACAAGAATAAAACTACTCAAACAGGTTTAAATGTGAGGAGAATGTTCCTGCTGTTTTTATGTCTTTAGTACTATTTCTTTCGTCTTTCAGCACACCAATTCAGAATCGTGAATTCTCAGTGTATCAATATACGTAAAGATACGGTAAATATACGGTAAATCTTTTTTCACACAATGAGACTCGTTTACAAACATGAATAAATGATAAAAATAGCTTTTACATATAAGATCTGTGCATTGATTCACATTTATCTTACACAGTAAATTTATATGCTGCTTTGTTTCATTTAGTTTAGTGAGCTGGTAACTAACATCCTTCAGCTAGCAAATCCTAAAATGTATTTATTTGTCTGTAGACCTGTCCTTCATTAATCCCCATTTCCCTACATTACATACACAGACTGAAGACCAGGATAAATACTTCCAGTTTAAAATGATAGTGTACTTTGTACGGTTGCATAATATAATTTTCACTATTTTAGTGATTATTGTGCTTCTATAGTTTTATGGCTTATATAAAATACTACTTATCCTTGTTGACTCATTTACCACACAATTCTACATTTACAAAGATCAGCTCCTATAGATGCATCACTGCCTAAGCTCACTTAAATGTCAGACATTATTAACACCATTTAATTTCAACCACAGACAAGCACAGAAATAGATTGGCAGTACTTACTGAGGAATCCCTAAAGGAATTCCCATTCTATTACAGCATCTACTAAACCGAGCAACTAGTCGAGCAACTGTACTCTAGCCATCTCCTAAACTTTACATATGTACTGTATACTGCTGGATATTTAGGCAGTTTAGATTAAGATCATCATGGATGTATCGTTACACATCAAGCTCCTCCCATCTAACCTACCTGTGCCAGGCGAGCTGCAGGTACCTCCTGCTGGCTGCAGCAGTCTCCATCCACGGGGGCATGTGCAGGCGAGGCTGGGCGGGACACCGCTCCGGGGGAATGGTGTAGGTGGTGGGGGTGTGTCAGGGCAGCCACGCGCCGGGCCTGGCGCTTTGCGGCCAGCAGGATGCGGCAGTAGGTGAAGCAAATGGCCGCCGACGGCAGGAAGAAGGTGAGACAGGATGCCACCAGCGCAAAGGGCAGGCTGACGCGGAGGCGGCACTGGGTGGGCGTGGTGCTAGAGCTCCAGGGGGTGATACCGAGGTGCAGGACGCCCAGCTCCGGCAGGGCGGCACGGCCCAGGCTGTGCCAGCCCATTTCGATTGGCAGGAAGGAGGTGAGAGCAGCCAGCGCCCAGGCCCCGGCCAGCAGCAGTAGGGCGCGCAGCGGTGTCATGCGCTGCTTGTAGCGCAGCGGTGAGATGATGAGCAGGTAGCGGTCCAGGCTGATCAGGCACAAGTTGAGGATGGAGGCGCTGCAGCACATGATGTCAAAGCAGAGCCACACGGGGCAGAAGGGCGGCCAGAGCATCCAGGCACCACTCAGCGCGTTCAGCGCCGCCGGGGGCATCACCACCAGCGCCACCATGAGGTCAGACAAGAAAAGCGACACCAGGAAACAGTTGGAGGTGCAGCGGAGTGTGCGGTGAGCCAACACCAGCCCGATGAGTAGGGCGTTGCCACACGCCGTCACTGCGATGATGACAACCAGGACAGCAGCCAGCAGCCACACCCCACTGCCACTGAGGTCCCACACTCCATGGGACCCAGCGAAAGCAAAGCTGCTGTTGTGATTCCCACCTCCACTGGGCTTCGTAACTGCTGCCACAGCCCCTTTGGGGAAGCTGGGCTCAGCCATCTTCAGATAGTCCGTTAACTCCGGGTCTGGAGGGTAATGGTTGAAGGCCAATAGGAAGGGCTCTTCTGTCAGAGGGGAGGTAGCGGACCAAAGGGAATACAAGGAGTTTCTATCGCTGCTCTGCACACAAACTCAAGCACTCATCCGCCAGCAGAGCTCAGCTCCTAGGTGCCAATCGCTCAGCAGCCTGCATGCCAGCTCCCTGCCGCACTCTCCCGTCGCTCCATCGGGCTCCTCTCCTGTTCGCCACGACGATGGCGTGCCTGTCTGCGTGTCTCGCAGCTGTGCATGTGTCACAATGACACACGGCGCAAAAGGGCAGCACAGAGAGGACTTACCGTGCGCGCGTGTCCGAGCGCATACGTGCACCTGCTCGCCGGCATGTCTGCTTCGGCGTGTGTGTGAGGATGTGCATATAGAGAGCGGAAAATCGAATCAGGACCAAGGGCGAGAAAGAGAGGGAGCGATAAGGTTGGAAGAGACAAAGATAAAACGTTCCCAATTGTGTGTAATATCTGCTGTGTTTGGAGGAGTGCGCACGTGTGTGTGCGTGCGCACAAGAACATCTTTAAGTGGGCCAGCCCCCGACGCTGAAGTATTTCTGTGAGTGCATGAGATGCCGGCCGCGAGCACCTCCTCCCCCGCTTGGCCTAATCCTCACGTCCAGCACTCCAGCACTGCCAGCACGTGTCTGCGCATTAAAATGTCGAAGACGCTGCCTGTCTGGGTTCTCAGGTGTATGAGGGTGGAGTGGTGAGTGGGCATATGTGGCCAGGTCGCAAGGCGAGCGTAGCTAGAGACCCTGCCTCATGCAGGCTTCCTTCTCTGTCACATTCGCCCCGCCATAGCAGCTCCTAAGAACATTTATTTAGTTTGTTTTTTTTTTTGAGTTTAAGTCAGGGATAATAAGCCTGTCCTTACAAGGACAAACGTGTCTCTGGTTAAAAAGCTGTGTACGCTACGTTGTTCAATACCGCGTCCTTGGTAAAAATTGAGTTTTGATCACAATGTCATCAAAATTTGCCGTCATGTTGACTCCTGGTTTGACCTTGAACAGAAAAACTATTTATACATTACCCTATAAGATCATATCAGATGGTCATCTTCAAAAAGTTTTTTTTTTATGTATTTTATAGATTGAGTGATTTTTAAAATGTACGCTAACCTGCTATAGTTCTGTATGAGACTATTGTAGAACAAGCTACATCAAAGCCAGAGCTCCACAATACACAGAGGGCAGACTACTGCGCTTTTACCGTAAGGGTTACACAAAAGATTACTAGTTCTGTATCCTACAGTCCAACTGCGCTGCATGATTGATCTGGCATTTATATAGACCATATTTTTCTCAGGTAAAAAATACATTATACATTATTAAATTATGTTTTTTATCGTAAAACTGGGTATAAAAAGGCCAAAAAAAAACACGTTAAAAAAGTCTTAGTTTTACTGTAAACTTGGCTATGGAGTGAAGACTGATTAAGAAAATAGGGATCTGGTTGTTTTAGATTCCTTCACTGAGGTTCTGTGAATGATTGGCTGAGACGTGAATCCTTCACAGAATTTGCCTATGCATACTTTGCTAATTAACAGAATCATTTTCCAACTAGAGGGTGACATCGTGCCTCAGTGGGTAGCACTGATGCTTCACACCTCCTGCTGCCCCTTTGTGTATGGAATCTGCATTTTCTTCTCCTGCAGCCTGAAAATATACCATTAAGCTAATTAGCATCTCTGATTTGGCACCGTGAATGAATGGTATCCTGTATGTGCTGGAATTCAGATGGAATTTACTAATCCTACTTTTATATATATTCTGAATAAGAATGATATGTTTAGAGGACTGAAATAAAGTACAATTAATTAATTATCTGTCTTATTTGTTTTAACTGCTTTTACTGTGTGGCACAGTACAAATGTGTGTTACAAATATACAAATATATAACAACAACAATAATAATAATAATAATAATGTTGTCAGAAGCCACAACACAGCAATCTCCTGGAAAACATGGCCAGTAATGGGAGGTTACTGACATAATACAAAAGGAACAGAAATGGGACCAGAAACCAAATAAAAAATTATTTCATTTCTATTCATTTTGAGGAGACTTACATACTGACATTGCATTTAATAACCTCATTTAGTTTGTGGAAGAGAGAAGTCTTCCAGAAGTGGGAAACCAGGCCCCGCTTTGCAAAATGTTAGAACTGCTGGGTTTCAGACGAGTGATATCCATCTTTCTCCCACACCTACCCTCTGCACCATCACAATGCAATGTTCATGCACTGAGTGAATTTTAGTTTGCTGCCACCTTGTGAGCATCTGATTGTATGACAGTTCTCCATCAAGCCTCAGGGGAACCGCAGATATAAAAGGAAGGCAGTAGAAAGAAGTATGCAGGTTACTTCCCACTCTTAGTTTGCTTGTAAATTTGAGAAACTATTCATGCACTACAACTACACAATGATCAATAATTGAATTTGGTCTTCTTGTTAATTCGGTCATTTCTAAGCCAGTCAGAAACATCTGCGTATGTACTGTGAGCAGTATTGTTTTGGTAAGAAAATGGCTGTTTCACACACTTGATCCCTTTAACATAACTCAACATAGCTCTTTCCCAGCCTTTGCAGACATGTTATAATGGTCAAGATCTGGAAAAATTGCTCCAAAATTGATGCAACAACACTTAGTGACAGGAAAGGGAAGGATGATTCAGATAAGATGCTTAACCTTGTGAACAGGATGACTCCATTTGATATTATTACTCTAATAGCTCTATTTGATCTTTAATGGATATTGTTATCCATTTCACAAAACATTATATGGATGAAAATCTATACCTGAGAGACCCAAAATCATCCCACAATTGTAACTGCAGCAACAGATGGCAACATAGGCCAAAAACTGAGGCTGCAGCCACCATCTTGTGAACAAAGCCATCTGCCATCTAAATTCATTCTGTGGATCATTTTGCAAACTTCTCAGGAACATTGCACAGGTCAGTGATTCTCAAAATGTGGGATGATTACAAAATAAAGTTTGTATATTTTTTTTTGTTGCCAACCCCCCACTTGGTAAATTTTATTGTATCAGTCCAGTAGCCCATTGGCGAAATTTATCATGTTACTAAGCCCTAGTTAAAGTCAGTGGTGGTATATGAAAAAACAGGAACAGATCTGGTTTCATTAATACAAGTCAAACTAAGTGTTCCAGGGTCAGCAGATAAATGGCCTGACCCCAAGCTTTGCTTAACTGTACATAATCTGTATGTATGTGTGTGTGTGTGTGTGGGGGGGGGGTCATATTAGTTGGCCCATATCCCCCAGGTCCATGGACACTGCTGCAGGTGGGTGCCCTTCACTGCTAAGCTCGCTCTCACCTACATGTGTCTGTGTCATGAAAAGCAAAATGGACAACCTAAGTTATATTGTTTTATTGTTGTAAAGCACTTTTGTCAACCACTGGTGTGTTTTTAATAGTGCTATATAAATAAAATGACTTGACTTGAGCCCTGGAGTGGCCATGGTCAGTTTTTTTTTCTTTTTTTATTGTGTGCACAATGTACTAAATTGTCCACACAATTTATTTGAAGGTGCCTATGAAATACTGAATTGAGCTCACAGAATATACATAAAAGGTGCCCACAAAGCAAAAAACTGGAGTCTTGGGCCTCCAGTCAAGCCCTCAGCAATTAATCTGAGAGACATGCATTCACTGGCCACTTTATTGGGTACACCTTGTTAGTTAGACCACCTTTTGCCTTCAGAAGTGCCTTAATGCTTTGTGGCATAGATTCAACAAGGTGCTTGAAACATTCCACAGAGACTTTGGCCCTTGTTGACATGATAGTGTCATGCAGTTGCTGCAAATTTTTCAGCCATTAGAAGTTGGGTACTCTGTGGTCATAAAGGCATGGACATGGTCAGCAACAATACTCAGGTAGGCTGTGGCATTTAAACAATGCTCAGTTAGTACTAAGGGGGCCAAAGTCTGCCAAGAAAATACCACCCACACCCTTACACCCTCAGCACCAACCTGAATTGTTCGTACAAGGCAGAACAGATCTGTGCTTTCATGTCGTTGGTGCCAAATTCTGACCCGACAATCTCAACGTTGGAGCAGAAATAACAGCTCATCTGATTAAGCAACATTTTCCCAGTATTCCATTGTTGGTGTAGCCTCAGATTCCTGTTCTTAGCTAACAGGAGTGGCAGCCGGTGTGATCAACTGCTGCTGCTTCAAGGTTAAATGTGTTGTGCATTCAGAGAATCTGCATACCTTGGTTGTAACAAGTGGTTATTTAACTTACTGTTGCCTTTCTATCAGCTTGAACCAATCTTACCATTCTTCACCTGACCTCTGACAAGGCATTTTCACTCAGTGAACTGCCACTCACTGGACCACTTTCAGTAATCCCTAGAGATAGTTGTGCTGAGAATCCCAGTAGATCAGCACTTTCCAAAATACTCAAACCAGCCTGTCTTGGACCAACAACCATGTCATGATTAGTCACTTAAATCACCTTTCATCCACATTCACATACTTATTATGAACATTAACTGAAGCTTCTGACATGCATCTGAATGACTTTATACATTATGCTACATTTTAGGCAATATTTGCTTCAACAAGCAGTTGAACAGATATACCTCATAACGTGAGTGTATATCCTCTTGTTCCACCTCTCTGTCTGATCTACTCCAGCCCTTTTCAGCTCCCTTAGGTCTTCCACTTACCAAACTCCACAGCAGTGGTGACCAGTCTTCCCTGGAGTGGCCTCTTACCCCTGTAATTGCTTTCCTTCTGATATCTGTAACTCCCCGTCTCTTCGTCTTCAAATCTCACCTTAAAACCTTCTGGTTCTCTCAAAGTTTTTAGTTCCCACCACTCTGCTTTTTTCCTGTTCATTTTACTTTATCCATTTATAATTGATATTCCGCATTAGCACTCATCATTTTGTGCACGTTGTAAATATCTGTGCCCTGCTTTGCATTATTGAATATTGCTAGCATCTCTGGGTTTTGAAAAGTGCTGTATAAATACAATGCATCATCATTATTACTACTACTACTGTTGTAAATAATAATGATACACAAACAAACCAATAAATAAAATCTGTAAACAAGTATTGATAGCTGTTAGTTGCCATCATGACTGCTGCCCTCGTATGCTTTCTATGCCTAGAATGCTCCTAATGATTCATGATGCATTCCAGAAATCGTTATCTGCTGGTGTGGTGCCTTCTGATTGGAAGCATGCTAATATAACGCCCATATTCAAAAAAGGGATAGAAGTAATCCAGCAAAATATAGGCCAATCAGTTTAACTAGCATTACTGGGAAATTAATGGAACCTATAATCCAAGTGAAAATGGTAGATTACCTGGATTCTAATAACATTGAGGGATAGCCAACATGGATTTTGGAGGGGTAGATCCTGTTTAACTAATTTACTTGAGTTCTTCGAGGAAGCTACAAGAGAAATTGATCACAAAAAGGCCTACAATGTGATCTACTTAGATTGCCAGAAGGCCTTTGATGTTGTCCCCCACAAACGGCTCTTGTTTAAGCTCAAACCTGTCACAACAATGTCACAGTGGGGTACCGCAGGGTTCAATTTTAGGACCATTATTGTTCCTAATTTACATTAATGATAGACACCAATACATACAGTAAACTGGTTAAATTTACAGAGACACCAAGGTGGGTGGTGTAGCTGACACTGATCTAGCAGCAGAGAGGCTTCAACGGGATCTTGATTTAATTAGCGACTGGGCTGATACCTGGCAGATGAAATTTAACATTGATAAATGTAAGGTAATCTATGCAGGGAATAGAAATATAAAGTACAGATATTTTATGGGTTCCACGGAAATAAAGTTAGCTGATTATGAGAAAGACCTTGGTGTTTATGTTGATGCTTCCATGTCCCACTCTCGCCAGTGTGGGGAAGCAATAAAAAAGCCAAATAAGATGTTGGATTACATCTCTAGGTGTGTGACGTTTGGAAAGGGTACAATGTAGGGCTACGAGAATGATTACTGGTCTTAGAGAAATGTCGTATGAGGAGAGGTTAGCTGAGCTGAATCTGTTTAGCCTCGAGCAAAGGAGACTAAGGGGGGGCATGATCCAGGTATATAAGATCCTAACAGGTCGGGATGCTGTCCAGTCAAATGGCTATTTCAATATTAGTTTAGATAGTAGAACTCATAGCCATAAGTGGAAATTAGTGGGAGAACATTTTAAAATAAACTTGAGGAAGCACTTCTTTACACAGCGTGTAGTTAGAGTATGGAATAGTCTTCCTGCTAGTGTAGTGCAAGGTAAAACCCTGGGTTCCTTTAAATCAGAGCTAGATAAGTCAGTGGTCATCACTTGTCACCACTTGCCACTTTACCCGTGTGTGCTGAAGATGTTCTTTAATGCAACCCATATACATTGCACGTTAGACATGCTGCTGTCTCCTGCCGTCGACTGTGATATGCACATTTGCAATTATTCACAGTGCAATCGAAGACTGCTCTTAGGTTTTTATTTTTACTCTATTCTATGTTAAATTTTGTAAATTGAGACTAATTCTTGGCTCTTGTTTGCACAGTCTTTGGATCGGTCAGGGGTTCATTTCACTGCATGTTGTACTGGCTACAACTATGTATGTGACAAATAAAGAATCTTGAATCTTGAAGATAAGATTTTAACAACTCTGAGCTATTAGTTAGGTTCTCCCCAAACAAGCTTGAAGGGCCGAATGGCCTCCTCTCGTTTGTAAATTTCTTATGTTCTTATGATGGAGATGGGACTACAATTTCTAATTACAGGCTTGTTAAATTCTGACAGACTCACTAATCTGTCTCTGTCTTGTGGGATGAAATCAATCCAAAACTGGGGATAAACATCCTTATTTCATACACCAGGGAAGGGTTTACTGAAACCCACAGCTGACAACACACAAATGAACTGCTCAAAACAAAGCTATATAAATACACATATATTTTGTGTGAGTGTGCTCCCGCAGTTGCATATACATTAGTATTTTATTAATTAACAGGATCAGCTCTGATCAGGTATATTGCAGTGAGATTGGGGACCAGTTGAGAGGCAAACAGCATTGATGCAATCAATGTGCGGAGAAGGCGGTCACTCTTGGAATTGCTACTGCTCCTGCAGAAAAACAACAAAGAAAGGCAACTTCGTTCGTAGCTGGTCTCGTGTCAACTCTGCATGTTTATAATTACATTTGCCTGGAATAACATACTGTGAGATAGATGCATGGGCTGTGCCAAACTACTGAGTGCGTGATCTGAAATATGTTCCTGAGAAATGCTAGGGAGACACCAGGTGTCATACTTACTTTGACCAGCTGACCGTGCAGAAGGTATGAAGACCTGAAGTCGTGCTGGCAGTTGGAGTAAGCCATACCAAGCCCCGACCCCAAGCCAAATGAGATGGGCCATGTTCGACCTGTGGGAAAGAGTGCTCTCATAAGGAAATTCTCTCTCTGTCGCACACACGCGAACACACAACTCCTATCTTTGCCAGTTCTTTCCCAGTGACTCATTTTAATTGGGGATACACCAACATCGATACTGGTTGGTATTGGGTGCGATGCCTGAAATAGATATCAGGTAACTCATCACTGATATTAAAGCAAAATAACAGAACAAAACATCTGAAGTGTGGAACTTCTGAAAGCTGTAAGTTAACAATGAAAATTCAAAGCATAGCAGATCATGGTATACGACAAAACAGGGACAGATCTGGTGAATCTGATTTCATTAACAAGTCAAACTAAGTGCTCCAAACTGTGCTGGACTAAACTATCAAGAGTAGGAATGAATATGGGTTCATTGTTCTTGACGATCAAACATAATGCCACAACAGTGATACGCGGACAGCATAAAACTTCGAGGTGATACACACCACAAAAAGTTTATGAACCACTGCTTTAGACTGCTCGTGACATGTTTTTAAATTATAATTAAATCCAACTCGCCAATCCATCATTTTTCACAGACTAAAAAGAAAATGCTGATTAGGTTTAGCGCCAATTGTTTAGAACATTATCCTTACACTGGTTTTTTTCCCCCCTTGTGAGGTCTATTTTTTATTTTTGGTTAAAATTAAGTGTGCTGTGTGCATGGGCGTGTGTGTGGTAATTTTGATATCATTGTCTCAATATTTTAAATTAAAATAACTTTAAGACTTCACCCAGCCCTAATTGGTATCGATGAGTACTAGAAATCAAGCATCATTATCACTACAACCCTAATTTCAATGAGTGGGTCCTAACCCAACCAAAAGAAACGTAAAAACACATTTTTACGGTATCATTCCCACATCTTTGTCAGGAGTTACTGCCCAACAACATTTCGTAATGAGCCATTGGAAATCCCTCCCAATAAATAGGGATTTCAAAACATGCAGTTACACATCTGGCTCAGTGTAGACCTGCCCCCAGTGGGACATGTTCAACGATGAGCAGACACAGCATTCTGGTTTCAGTGCACCATCTGACAAATGGGGGTAACTTCACTGTGAAAACGGCTCTAACCTAAGAAAAAGAGAACTCACGCTTGAAGAAGACAACGGAGAAGACGATACCCAAACCCAGACCAGCCCCTAGAAAGGAAGGGAGAAAGATGGCATTTTCCGTAAGTGGAGGGAAACGTGATTTAGCAGCAAAGCTGCCATCCACAACTTATCACACACAGACAATACTCAAGGGGAAGTTAAGGAATATTATTAGAGTATATTAGGGGATGCAACAAAAAAAAAAAAAACAGCAGTCTTCCACCTTAGGTCCTTTCAGGAAAGATTAGATAAATAGTCAGATAATCATTCAAAATCTTTCTTTAACAGCTACTTTAGGATGCTTGAAGACCAGAGTTGGGCAACATAGACAAAGTACAAATAATGAGGGCCAGTCATTCAACAGAATGTCAAACACCAGGCTCCATGTTCCAGGGACACCCAGGGTATGTTCTGTGCACGTTCTCTCCCAACTCCCCCTCTTATTCCTGTACCTAATAACCATCTTGACTGACTGAGCTGAAGAGCACTGTAGGTGGAGAACGAAAAACAAGTTCTTGGTGAAATGGCGCAGCCACTATGGTATAATGTATATTGATACTGTGCTGAATAAAATGCCGTGTAATATTCCAAAGATGCAGTTCAGATATGATTATTCCATGAAATATTTCCCAACATTTTTGTCATGAAAGCATATTAAGGAATTTAACCAAGGAGCATAACTAAAATGTCAATTTTATAAACTTTTGGGGTGAGACCTGTGACATGTTTATGTGCCCTCATCACTTCTGCATCATTTCTAAATGTTTATGGAGCTCATGGCCCACATATAAACACACGTGGCGTATATATACAGGCCCGCTGTGGGTCTTGCTCTTGTGCAAGTCCCAACCCAAAGTACAGACAGTATCCCAGCTGGTTTGGTACTTGGTGCTTGGACAGGGAATTTTTGACAGAGCATGTGAAGAGCAGGAGGGGAGCAGGATTTCAGCTGTAGCAGGAGGAAGCCAGAGCGGCATATTTGAAAATCACTCTTGAACATCTTGAAATTTATAAATTTCTTCTTGAATGTGAATTTGGCTGCTCAGTTAGCCAAGCTACAGTTTAAGCTAAAGTTAAAAGACAATGCAGATTGTGTTTTTTGGAGAGAACGGTGAGCGGTTCCATTGGACCAGGGTGAAAAGCGAGTGGCTGTGAGTGGAGGAGAGGGGGTAGCGTATCGCTCCGTGAACGATATGCAGAAATTGTCAACACTCCACTCCACTCACATTTTCTGGTACTCGACCAGAAGTCAATGGAAAAAGGAAAGTACAGAAGCACTGGATCGGGTACCAAAAGTGTGGTGCCTGATGCAGTGAAAAAGCACCGCAGTAGTACCTTAACAGTTTACCAGCTAAAGTCTTCCTGGCACAAATGTATGTCATTTCCTTTGGCAATGTGCTTCACATCAAAATTTCATACTGACTGTAGCTTAGAACCTACCATACTCTGCCAAACACCTTCTATGGCCTTTTATGTACCACAGCCTGATTACATTTCTAGAAAGGGACATGTACAAAAAATTTGGTTGCCTATACTGGTAACGGGTATTGCAGATATCTAGGAATACAGCTCTTTGGAAGGTAAACTATTGGATATTTTTGCCAGCTGGAGACTGCAGATATAAAAAATTAACACGAAGTTTGCACTATTCCAGCTATTTACATGCTAGACAAACTGCTACATTAAAGGTGGCCACATGCTTCAGACGAAAGTGTTTTTTTTTTTTTTTTTTTTAAGCAATACAAGCAGTGATCACCACCTGTGTAAGCCCGACCGAGGCAAACTTTTGTATTTGTTCTGATCCCAGCTATTGTCCACAATTAGCTGACATGATGTGATTCCACAGGCTTCCAACAAATACATATAATGTCAGTGAACACGCATCATGCCAAGACTGAAACAGGTGTTAATCTGTCGCTGGTGCTGACCAAGCTGAAGAGGTTCATAAAAGCATTTAAATATTTGGGGCCTTCAACCATGTACAACCATTTGTGGAAAATCCCACAAAATGGAACGATTCAAGATCACAGCGAGTCCACCCAAGTATTTGTGCATTACCAAAATGTTCCCAATAACAACATATTACATCAGCTCTAAGTTAGAGAAAGATCTCTACATGCCTGCTCATTACGGCTCATTGCCTCCTTACCGTAAAGAAAATCTCGATAGATAACAGATCGGATTCTTTATAGCGAATTGCTGATAAACAGTTCCCTTCTGTTTCACAATGTAGAAGTTACCATTTCATGAAGTATCGTTTCATTTTTGAACAAAATCGAGACCTTAGTCGGAAGTTACAAGTCAATTCTAACCCAATATCTTTAGAGAAAATGTTTTCAGTATTTACATAATGGCAGTTATGGAGGAATAAACAATCGCGTAATTCTGTATTAGTGCTAGCCTGAGGCTTGTCAACTAGATAAATGCAGAAAATCAGCGATAACGTTATTCGTTAAACGTGCTATTAGATTTTACACTACTTTCTGAACAGTCAAAACAAAATTCACCCACGAGACGACAAAATATATATAGTTAAACTAGTACTTCTATCACTAGATGACCTAACATGTCCAAGCCACCAGCTTCAATATGACCTACCTTCCCAACCTTCAACTGGACCTCATTAGCCATAGAAGCAGATAGTGGAATCTACGGAATTATACGTTTCTTTTCACCGACTTCTTGTACCTAACACATCGACTGCTTTGTAACTCCGCGTTTCGTGTTAAAAACAAGCAAATGAGCCACAACAATAATTACCAAGTTTGACTGCAGTATCCGCGAGACAGCGGTCCCACTTTCTCCCCAGCTCTTTCTCAGACATGTTTCAATAAAATGTGAATCTCGCGAGATTCCACGCGCTTAATAAAAACTAAGTTATCGCGGGAATTTGTGGTTGGCTGAGAGAATGTAGGAAATTGTTATTCGGGAAATGTTAAGTAAAATCTTTATTCGCAGCTTTACTAATATAAATAGATATATCTCTCAATTTATGATCAGCTGTAACAGCCAAAAGAACAGTATAGTCATGCATTAACAACAAACGTTGAAAATATCTAGTTTGTAGGATGCAAGTAAGTATATTTTAACCAGTGTTTTAGTTACAGCATAACATATAAATCAACATATAAACATTCTGGATTGCTTGCCTTACATAATGTAACTAATCAAACATAATATTGACGAAATCAGGTTCATTAACTGGGTTGCCGGGAAAATAAAAATAATTGAACAAATCCTTCAGATTACCAAGAGTTAAGAGTCATTTTTTCTACCCAGCCTACTTATGGTTGATTGACCACACCCTGTTGGTTTCCATATTTGGCAATGCCTTGGTTACTACTTTACGATTGGTTGTTATAGAGCAACCGTATGGTGACCCGGATATGGATTCCCTGCAGCAGCGCGCGGCGCGGGGGGGGGGGGGGGGGGGGGGGGGG
>JAODLD010000044.1:4126135-4140450 GCA_026781065.1 Mormyrops boulengeri | reverse complement strand
GGACGAAGAGGAATTACTCAGAAGGAACAAAACAATCACAAAACATTACAAATAAAACAGAAAAAAAAGTTCAAGCTAACTAATCAGGCGAAGCCGTAAAAGAGGAATTTCCATTAAATCTAAGACCGAAAGCTGCAGACATGGTAAGGCCTTGGAATTAAAAACAACTAAAGAAACGGATAGGGTAAGCTATGTAGGCTAGTTTAAGGTGGGGTGCGAGGAAGATTAGTGAACCCTGTGGGAAGTCTCCTAGGTGCGTGGCAACAGAGGATAGTCGTTTAGTTTGCTGATCGGTCGACCAGCATTTTTGCAGTACATTCAACAAGAGTAATAGTAGTGTTTTACGTGATTGATATACTTACTGAATAACTCGGAATGTGGCAGTGTCAGGAATTCCCGAGCTGCAGGGAATTCCGAGGGGTCGCCGACTTGACGCTATACCAGCCTTGCACTTGACTTCCCTACCTGCCAGCCTGTGTCTTAAGTTGCAGGACGTGTACAAGACTCAATTTGTTTGGTGCAAGAACTCAGCAATTCTCCTTTTCTCTTGTTTGATTCGTAACGTACAGCGTGGTTGTTTTTGCTGTGCAGTTGAATTTTTTAAATACACTTTATTCTTTAAGCTGCTATAAAATATACTTTTAAGTTTATACACCTCGTTGACTGGAGGAACGGCATTCCGATTACTTCACTCGGACTCTTATCTCGCTTTACCGCGAATGGGTTTAGAGTGTAGTATTTATTCGAAGCAATCCCTTCGATTTTTGTCGTGCGAGTACGTAAGACTAAAATTCAAGCCGTAAGGTTAATGTTTTATAAAATGACTACTACATTTGACTAATGCTGAATTGAATGCGTTAACTGCGTTGTTTTGAAAACATTCACCATTCTTAGTGTACATTAGTTTGTTTTCTTTATATTGATGAAAATTAGTCCCGGGCTACTTAGTTACGATCGAGCTACTACGTCGATACAGACATAAATAATAATCAGCCCTTGGGGAATGACTTTGTGCTATATGATTGGATCAGTAATCACTCCCTTATTCTCAAGACTGTAGATTTAAGTCTTTGTATGATAGTACGGAAGAACATGGGCCCATTTTCTCTTATTGATGACTTAGCTATATTACAGGAATACCTTTTTTAAAGGTGCTGGGCACTTGTCTTTACAGCTCCTGTCTGATATAGAATCTGCATTCCAGGCATGCGTTCTGTAATTTCCTTCAAGTCTTGTTAACACTTTGTTTAACCTGCGCCATCATGTAATCTGCAATTTTGTTTGTAAAATGTATTTATTTAGAAATCTGAGGATTTAATGATTCACTTTTCATAGATACACAATGACTAACTTTTCAAACGTTGCCGTTTTAAATTCCACTGTTTATGTATCATTTTCTGTGACTTTTTTGACTTGATTGCTTTCATTGGCTAAATTGGCTGTCAAATTTTAATGGATTTTGGCAAATATCTCATTTCCTGTCTAATAATTTGAATATGTCATTCATCTTTTGGATTTGGTTATTTAGAGTAACACGAAATTTAAATGTACTTCATGGTGAATGTAGGCACAGTCTGAGTGGTGGTGAGTGATGGTTCTTGCTGTCATTTGCTTTGCTTTCAAACTTGCATTTTCAGTCTCTGTTTGTTGGGCTTTGCAGAATGACCAGCAGCTGGATTGTGCCCTTGATCTGATGAGGCGTCTGCCTCCCCAGCAGATCGAGAAGAACCTCAGTGATCTCATCGACCTAGTGAGTGCAAAACTCTGCAGAGTGGTGGGAAAGGCAGACATGTCTAGGTTACTGACATAACACTTTCAAAATGTTGAGAAAATCTTAGGTGTATACACCATTGTATGTGTTTGTAACAACTTCTTAGAATTGCACTAATAGTAGTTTGCGCACTTCTCTTTTAACATTACATTTCCACTTCCTTGGCACACACAGCTGTAATATACATGATTTGCTTGCCGTGACCTCTGAGGTTTCATGCATTTTATCTTTATATTTCAGTGGCTGCTTGGAGAAACTAAATGAGAGCTTTCTTCAAATCATTGGCTTTTGCATTTTGTTAGTTTATACTGAAAGAAAGCTTGAGGAACTTCAACTGTGTGTAGTAACTGTGCACTTCCTATATGCATAGGTTCCCAGTCTTTGTGAAGACCTGCTGTCCTCTGTGGACCAGCCACTGAAGATCGCACGTGACAAAGCTGTGGGCAAGGACTACCTGCTGTGCGACTATAACCGTGATGGTGATTCCTATAGGTCAGTTGGGGAATAATGATTCGATCACAAATTTTGCCATCTTTTTGGCGGGTGGAGTGACTGATTTACAGGCAGTCCCCGGGTTAAGATGTCTGTCTTACGGACAGTTCATACTTACGAACGGACTGCCACAAAGCCTATTAAAAATTTTGGTTAAATATAATGGTACACATGCACGCATTACTTTGTGATGCTTGTAAAAACATTGCATGGCCTCAGTGGTTTGCTTGAGTTACGTAGGGTTCAGTATTTAGTTACTAGGGATGGGCCGATCCACATTTTTTCAGTTCCGATCCGATTCTGATACACAACGACCAATTCCGAAACAGATTCGGATACAAGAGCTCTTTTTACTTTGTAATACTTTATATAAATTTTTTAAGCTAGTAAACACAGATGGAAAAAATGTATGCCAAAAAATATTTAATTAGGCTACTACAAACATACATAACGTACTGTTCCACTTCGTTTGTACATCTTGTTTTAAGCGTTTTTGAGGCATTTGCAGTTCAATATGAATATCTTCAGAGCAAGTATACACAAGTGGCGAATGCTTAAAATGCAACACAATTTTTCTCCCATTGGTGCCAGGTGAGTTACACTTTGTTGCAATGGCAGCCCCTCTTGTATCTCAAGCTGCCGCGAGTTCGCAAAACAGCCCAAGTTAGCGACTCCCAAATCATCCATTGCTTTTTTTGTCTCGCACAGTTGGTTCTGTGGGGATTGTCCATTAAACACTATTTCCACCTCTCAAAACTTTATTTTACAAAAATTGCAAATCGCTGTGCTACTGGTTTCTGTTAAAAGCTTAAAATACTCCCAGATCGTCACGTCGTCGTTACGTCGCTCCTCGTGCTGCGAAGGGTATGCGCATGACATCACAGCGAGTGGAAGTCACTGCACTCACACCCATGGAGTAGCAAAAAAGACTGAGGGGCAGCGTTGGTGTTCGACTTGAATGCTGCAAAAACAAAAAAACAAAAAAAAGAGCTGTCGTGCGATTGATTGTGCAAATAGATTTAACATGAAATAGGAGCAATCTTTTTAGAGATTGCCAAAAACTAAATAAGTAAGTATAGGACGTGGATCGGTCACGCATGGCCGATACCCGATCCGTCATTAATTAATTATTATTAATGTATAATTATTATTATTGTGTCCTGTGTTGTTGTTTTTTCAATTTACCTACAAATTTGTCTAAAAGACAGACTTAGGGAATGGATCTTATGCGTAACATGGGGGCTGCCTGTAAATAACAGATACCAGAACAAAATATAGGTGCAATGAAAAGTCCTCCAAGCATGTTCTGTCTCAGAGTAATTTGTTCTTGTCTGTTTCCATGTTGCCTAAGGTCACCGTGGAGTAACAAGTATGAGCCGCCCATAGATGATGGTGCTATGCCTTCTGCCCGCCTGCGCAAGCTGGAAGTGGAAGCTAATAATGCCTTTGACCAGTACAGAGATCTGTGAGTGTTCTGCTCTGCAATGCTAATTGTACTATGTAGACTACTGTTCACAGCCTGCAGGGTTTACTATAACCCTATACTGAATAAGCATTTACTTTCCATGCAGGAGTTTAATAACTCATGTGCTATCTGCTAGTCGTACTCTATACCGGCAATTCCTACCCTGGTCCTTGGGGACCCCCCAGACGGTTCACATTTTTCCTCTCTCCCAACTCCCTGCCAGATAGTTCACATTTTTGTTCCCTACCGGGAGCTGGGAGGCAGCAAAAACGTGGACTGTCTGAGCGTCCCCTAGGACCGGGTTGGGAAACACTGCTCTACACAATATCCCACCATTAGTACAAATGAGCTGGGCAAATACACACTTAACCTGAACAGCATCTCTGTAGAGGTGTGTGGTCAAGCCTGATAACACATAACCAGTGATTGGTGAGTATGTGGTCTTTCCCACTAACCAATACTGTATTGGGTAGGTACTTTGAAGGTGGGGTGTCATCAGTGTATCTGTGGGACTTGGATCATGGCTTTGCCGGGGTCATCCTCATCAAGAAGGCGGGGGATGGCTCTAAGAAGATCAAGGGCTGCTGGGACTCCATCCATGTGGTCGAAGTGCAGGTGAGAGACCGAATAGACTGGCCGATGGGGGCACCCAGCATAACCCTGAAAGGTGATTCACGCCTCATCTTTGTCATACACAGGAGAAATCCAGTGGACGTACAGCTCACTACAAACTGACCTCCACTGTCATGCTGTGGCTACAAACCACCAAGACAGGTTCCGGCACCATGAACCTGGGCGGCAGCCTGACTCGACAGGTGATGTAACTGTAGGCATGCCACCTAAGCAAAAGAAATATGGTTGTAGATAAGCAGCCAGTGTGAAATAAAGATTGTCTTCACTAGTGTGACCTGATTAGATGTCAACAAGGTCAGCAGTGCAATAGACCAGGGTACTTTGCTAGCTTATGTGCTTTTAAGTTAGTTTGTGGCACGCAAATTTTAGTAGCAAGCGTGCAAAATTGTAGCACTCGTAACAAATTTCAGTAAGACACTATTTCATGAGGTCCAGCAAACATGCTGAGACTTGCTCCATTAACAAAGCTTTATCAAGTTCATAAGTCAGTTGATAATCCAGTTTTATAAAATTATTCAAAATAGGGCACTAATTAGCCAGTTAGTTTGAAGACAGAAATAAACACAAAGGGACTCTGCTCTGATATACACATGCTCACAGACACTATGTACGAGTAGACGTGGGCGCACACACACTTGCCGTCTGCATGGAAAATGCTGCATGTATCTCTATTTGGCGAATGCATACTTGCACACCAATTATGTGCATCTCTGATGTCATCTCTGATCCTCCATGACAACATCAGCATCCCTCTTGAAATAATGAGTAATTGATTTCACTTTTCTTTAGCTACTACCAGGTCATTACTGATAGGCTTCAGTCATTGAAGTCTGTCACTGAGGTAGTTATTTTGTTGAGCGTGAGTGGCAGTTACTTTATTTCCAAAACTCAGTACCGGGTCATTTAACAGTGTGAGTGCAGTTTGTTTTTCTGCACCTTAATTCTTTTTATCCCTTGACTGCACAGATGGAGAAGGATGAGACTGTAGGAGAGTCTTCTCCGCATATTGCCAACATTGGCCGCCTTGTGGAGGTGAACCATCCTTTAACTTGGTGGGGGTGGGGGGGTGCAGCAGTAACCAGCTGTTATCACTAACATTTAGTGACTTGAATTGAAATGTCTCTGTGGTTGCTGACCCCAGCTTGAAGACCCCTAATTTAGGTGATATATGGCCTACCATCACGCTCTAATATGTACTTTTATTAGATTTCATATTACTTAAACCTCTGGACATTTTAACTACTGCATCCAATGGTGCCATACTATAGGATTTAATTAATATTGGTTGTTTTGTTTATCGAATTACTTATGAGTCAGTATTTAAGTAATGTATATTTATGTTTATTCTGTTAGGATATGGAGAATAAAATTCGTTCTACCCTGAATGAAATCTACTTTGGAAAAACAAAGGACATCGTCAATGGTCTAAGGTACGGATTAAACGTATCACTGTACCTTTGTCTTGGCAAGGCCAATGTCTTTTATTAGCTCAGTATCATAACTGTACCCTTTTTGTTTTTTGCTGATCACTGGCCATTTGGGGTACAGTAGAATTTTACTATCCATGTACTGCTGCCCAATTCTGGAATGTGTACTGCCCCAGTGTTAAGTACACTGTTGAGATTTTTATTTGACCAGTCACTGTGTTGCTTAGGTTTACTTAAACTGAAAGGGATGAGAAATTGGAAATAAGCTGAGAAACTACAAATAGGCCTATTTATGTACTTTGCCAGTGTGCACAGACACCTTAGCACTTTGTTTAATTTGGTGAATGTTTTATTTTACAGTAGGCAGTAGAGTGAGCAGAATGCTGGTTAAATCCTCAGATGGGTAACCTGTAGGTTAAGTGCCAGGTGGGGCCTGCCTATGTCGTCATGAGGTGCACTGTGGTAGTATTTATGTTTGAATTATTTTTTAATTATAGATTAATATGTCAGGGCTATCAAGCCATTGTTACTGTGTCCCAGCTTTAATTACTTAATTTGTAATGTTTATGGATTTTTTGTAGTTTCATCTTTTTTTAAAAAAAGGGGAAAACTCTTCATTGGTCCTGTTCTTGGTGACTAAATAAAAAATTAAGTTTTGGTAATGGAAACCCTATTAAAGAGCACACACATGGAATCTTAGTGACATGAGGGATCTCTCTTATTCCTAGAGGTTTTTATATCCAGTATCTTCCCCTCTCACACACTTTCTCTTTTACCCTTTTCCCTGCTATATGATTTTTTTTCTTCTTACCCTGATTCTGTATTACTTCCTGTCCTTCTTTCTCCTCTCCGTCTCCTTCCCTCGCTCTACCTGCCCTCTTCTCCTCAGATCTATTGATTCTCTGCCTGATAACCAAACATACCGTCAGCTCCAGAAGGAGCTCTCCCAGGTCCTCACCCAGCGCCAGATCTACATTCAGCCAGACAATTAGGGCTGGAGGTATATCCTGTCTCTTCAGGGCCTCGAGGCACTATGTGATTGTGTGACTGTAGGCCTCAGCCAAAGGCTGACACTAGAAGTCTGGAATGGGATCTGTGTGACTTTTGTTTCAGGAGGAGAGTTGCCATTTTGTATGTGTCTGTTTCATTGACTTATTGAGGTTGAAATATCTGGCTTTTTCTGCCTGCTGTTGGCAATGTTTACCAGGTCACTATGTCATGTGTTCATCGGGCTGTGCTGTATGGTTCTGCCTAAGAGATACATAAGGAATGATTTTGTTTACGTGTCGTTCTGAGTTGTGATTGTGCTTATTCTCATGGTACTTGAATGTTCTGTATTTCTTACTGACAGTGCTTGAGTGTTAGGTTGTGTAATAATTAATCTGTTATAATTAACTGCATAAAAAAATATTTTATTTTAACTTGGCAAGTTGCTTGTGCATCGCAGGAAAACCAGCAAATTAATATTTATATGGCACTGCTCCCCCCCCCCCCCACCACCACCAGGAACCTTCTATTACGTTTATCTTGCATACTAACATCAGTTTCCAGGTACAAGAATGGTTCAGTATCATTTCTCACTTCATATGAATTCATGTATTGGTTTGCCTTGTTACTGTGCATATGTACAGCAAATTGTGGGTCCATTGAATTTGCCTTCACCCCTTTGCTGTACTGAAGATCTGTCTTCTGTCTTTCAGGAGTGTACAGACACTGGCAGACAAGTCAATGCAGGAGGCTCTGAAAAACGACCTGATGCAGGCGATCAAACGCAAACAGCAGAGTTAGAGCGCTTTGTCTTCATTTCTCTGTTGCTGTCTTCCATGCTTTTTCGTTTTGTTTCACCTCCTATCCAAAGCTCTTTGTTCATATTTCCCCTTTAGCTCCCACTCTTGTCATTGCGCTCATCTTCAGCATTCATTTAAATGAACAAAAAGCTTTTTAAATGAGTCTTATTGGAAACGTCTTTAGTCCTCATTCTCAGTTTTGATAAGTTATAAATATTGGTGTTGCAAATATTCTACACAGTCTAGTAATAATGTTAACTTCCTAATGCTCATGTACTGTTTGTCTCTTGGGGCAGTAATACACTTTTCCCACCTATTGAGGAATTTTGCAAAGCATATAAGGGATGGCTGAGTGGTTGGGTGATGCATACAGGTCATTTTCACTATTTATTCTTGTATTGAATATATATGACGTATTTTTACCCCGTATCTCCTTGAAAAAAGTGCACATCACACTTCCTGCTGTGAAGGGGTTGGCAATACACGTCCAGTACTGACCCATTATGATCATTGTTGTTATCACTGTACTTAGTGGGAAATTTCTGCCTTTCGCTTTTTCTGTTGTGAATGCCTGAACGAATGGGCAGGCAAATGGGACAGTGAATGAACATATAATGAATGCTCCTTTTATTACTGTATGGGTCTTGAATTTCTTTGTCTTGGGGGGGGCTTTTTGGTTTCTATTTAGGTACGTGTTTTATTTTTTTTTTGTTTTTTGTAAAGCTTATTCATGAAATAGAGCCTCCCACTCCAATAAACCCAGGTTGTTATATGGCAAGACTACTGATGTATCTTGAGTCCTTACATCATACTAGCAGTTGCAATATATTTTATTCAAAGAGTTTATAAAATGATTATTGATGAGCACTTCATCCATACATTTTCCATTTACATTTATTCAGTGTCAGGTCTTGACAAATGATGTTATATCTAAGCCTGAATAAGCTGATTTGAAAATTTGGGGGGGGGGGGGAACTGAGAACAATTTCATTTAAAAAAACAAAAAATAAGTCTTAAGTATGTAACAACCAGATGTTTAAAATACTTGATTCCCATTATGGGTCAAAATCTCTCTAATCCCAGCAAAGTACAATATGCTGATAAATGGGTAACAGAATCACTGCATCAATGTATGTATTTTTAAATTTACAAATATGGAAACTATTACGTTCTTGCATTGCAAATAATGGAAATGTCAGTATCAAAGCAAATCATGTCAGGTAAATTACAACATACTGAGGGGGAAAAAGTAAACTGGTTATATGACTTTCATACAACCTAAGGTGGTGCTGAGTTTCTTAAATTAAAAAATGTGCAATTTGGCTTAGTTCTAGACCATGTATAAAAAGTTGTATAACTGAACGTAATCATTAGTAGTTCCTCATACGGAACAGTCTTGCATTCGTTGAGTTTTTACCAAAATCTCAGAAGCTTTGGTCAGGTAACTTGATGACATCCATTGTCTAAGTTGGCGTTGCAGGGCATCAGTCTGAGCAGACATACCCAGACCTCCCTCTCCCCAGCCACCTCCTCCAGGGGGATACCCAGGTGCTTTTAGGCCGGCTGAGAGATATAATCTCTCCAGCGTGTCCTGGGTTTGCCCCAAGGTCTCCTACTGGTTGAACATGTCTAGAGTACCTCCCCAGGCATCCAGTAGGCATAATAATCAGACATCAGAACCACCTCAAACCCCAGTGGCACCATCCCTGTCCTCTGAATCTATTCCCTCTGAAGGTGTGTCAGTGGGATTCAGTTGGTCCTCAAAGTTCTCCTTCGATCCCTGACTATGTACCCAGTTGTGATCAATGGTACTTGATCCCTGTTTCTCCCCTCTGAGTAACCTGAGAGCTTGCCAGAATCTCTTCAAGGCCAACCAAAAGTTGTTTTCCATGGCCTCACCAAACTACTACTGCAACCGCTAAAGCCTCGCCCCGATTCTCCTGCTGGTACCTGTTATCTGCCACTGGAAAGCTCAGAAATCCTCATACTTCAGGCTGATGCCTCCTTTCCCCAGTACTGTCCACCAGTGAATTTGGGGTTTACTACTGTGACAGGTACCAACAGCCTTATGGCCGCAGCTCTGCACAGCCACCTTAACAATAGAGCTACAGAACTTTGACCATTCTGGCTAAATGTTTCCAGCTTCCCTCAGAAAGCAAGAGGTTCTGCTGGAGGTGTGAGTTGATCTCCCCACCAGGGGCCTTTGCCAACCACTCCCAGCATTTACCCCTCAATTTGATCCTCACCACCAGGGAGTGATCAGTTGACAACTCAGCACCTTTCTTTACACGTCCAGGACATACTTCTTTACCCAAATTTGACTGTATGTGAGATGGCTGAAAATCATTCAGATACATAATTGCATGCGTATAAACTGGCATTATCAGTATTGAGGTCCAGGGTTTGTGAGTGTCTGTTTCAGCAGGGGGAACCATGTATGATTGATGGCTGAAAAAGTGATTCAGATACCTTTTTGCATGTAAAGAGATCACCAGTTTGGTGTTTTGTACTTTCTATATCTGCATTATCATAGGAAACCATGCATCATGATAATAGAACTGGATTATGCTTCAATGGGCAGAAAGACATCATTTGCAGCAGTAATTGATAAATGATCATCTTAAAAAAATACACAAATATCGAAAACACATCCAGTGTTTTTGCATGAATAGTTTAATTCAAAACCAACATAGAAAGACATTAAAATGACAGAGAAACCGTCTAACTACAAAGTAGCGGGTGACGTAATGATTCAAATCAGCGCTCGATAGGGGGAACTGAATTACCCGGAACACCAGCCCGGGAAGAGCGATTCAGCATGACGGCGTGTTTAAGGCGTAATGCGACAGGAGGGCGCAGTTCGAAATTTGTTTTGCATACTCCCTCACACAAGTGGGGAGCACACGCGTCACTTTTAATGCTCTCCAGAGCTCCACCTGGGAACGGTATTAATCATTCTTATGCAGTACCGGCCCTAGCTGATGTGGCGCCCTAGGCGAGCATCACTCAGAAGGTGATGCCCTAGGCGGCCGCCTGTGTCGCCTGTAGGATTGACCAGCCCTGGCAGGAGTGGCATTAAAACCCAGCCAATAACAGAACCTAAACCACATTATAATTTTCTAAACACAAACAGCAAGAGAAATTATACCTGACTAGCATTCAAGCACAAATAACTCATTCAATGAGCACATCTCTCACATGATTTTGTTACCTATACATATAAGACTAATCAATAATGAAAATGCAAAGGCTTAACCCCATTAGTTTAAAAGGGGGATAGAAATTGAAGCATTTAACCAGATTATAATGTGTTGTCGTCACATGCATTCCTCATTTCCGTTATATTAAGAACATATAAAGACTACTTACAGACGATGTTTTCTCACCCACAAAACCAAATATAATGTAAATTTAAACGACAACAGGTCTGCTACGGACACGCGGTCAGCATACTTTCTCTTCCTTATAAACTGAAATCTCCCGAAAATCCCGTGGGAATAGCACCGCTAGGGGGAGCGGGATACAAACAAACGCTCATATGGATAAGCAGAATAAAGCGTTTTATCTGACTTACAAGTTGCTATCTTGAGACAGACCCAGTAAATGGATCATGCAGGTGCAGCAACACAGTTAAAAGAAAAAGTGTATTTCTGAAAATTATGTTGTGCATTTCAAACTTTCCCTAATTAATTTGCATAGGGAGTAACTGACGTTAACTCTGGCTCTTTATTAAATTAGCAAATGTCGAAATCGTGACTCTCATTAGTCACAATTATCTCTGTCTTTTTGCCGTTTTTCCTATACTTCTTCTTTATCTTCCCCGGGCACCAGAGGGCTTCGGTCTTTTTGACATGATAATTTATGTTTTAATTAGATATTGGTAATTGTATCACAGTGCGTGATACCAGGCCCGGAGTGGCTAATCGGGAGGACCGGGGGGCTGTTCCACGAAGCGAGTTTATAAAATCGAGGATTATTTGTAATAGCCTTGCTTGAGTTAGCCTAACAGTTCACTTCAGGCTCATTGAGTTCCACGAACAAAATTCAGGTGTATTTAATCTCCGCTAATTCAACCCAAGTTTGACAAGTGAGGCTCGTGCGCGTCCACGCGATATAAAGGCAGCCTTGTTAATTAATCGATGCTGGATAAGTAAGAATGGAAGGAAAAGCAAGAGCCGCGTTCTTTCCCCAGGCAGAGCAAGAATTATTACTGCAAGCCTACGAGGACTACAAGTACAAAGACGTAATAACCGAGAAGGGGAATACGAGCTGTATCATCAAAGCTCGTGAGGCTGCATGGCAGAAAATAGCTGACAGGTTAAATGCGTAAGAACATGATTTAAGTAACCTTTGTGTTAAGAATATAAAAATATTTAGCAACCAAATGAGAACCCTTTCAAGCCTTCAAAATGTATAGTCACAATGTTTCCTGTAACCTATGTATTTTGTTAAAAGTTGTAAGGTACTTTAAGGCTATTTCAACACATTTATAAACAGCACAGCATGTTAATTATATGGGTCCATCTTGGACAAAAAGTGATGTATAATTGTAATTTATTAATAATGCTTGGTTTCAGGAGCAACATGAGTGGAACGAAAAGGTCTTGGCAGCAAGTGACGATTAAATGCAAAAATATTCTTCAGAATGGTAAAGTAAATCTAATTAGAACTACATTTTTAAAGAATTCATTTAAAGCCCACATTGCATTGTATAATTTAGCCACCAAAAAGAGCTGCGGCTGCTGCAACCGGTGGGGGCCCACCTCCAGCAGCCTGTACCCCAGCCGAGGTGATGGCCCTTGCACAGAACCATGCATGGCCTATTATTGAGGGAGGAGCATCCTCAGACGTTGTTCCTTCCAGTCATGTGCAATCTTATGTTAAAGGTAGGTCTTTACTTTGTTTCCCCTCTCTGCCTTGCTTTCTGTTAAATGTATTAAACAAATATTCTAATGCATTACGGTAGTGGGTGGTGTCTTGACCCTCTTGGATCCTGAACCACAGGCATTAGAATCTGTTGTGAGTATTATTTAATCATATACTCTTTAATACACTGCAATAACTGTTATATTGTTTCAGTCGAATGCCTTCATCTGCTGCTAATTCTGTCATGTATTGTAGTTTTTGTTCTCTTAAGTTTAATTCTGTAAGTTAAGTCCTGCTTCTAATGGAAATAGTTTTTACTTTTTAGTTCTGACCATAAGTATTAACAGTATATTTGTACAGCAATAAGCATACCACTGCATGTCATACTTTTGTATGTGACTAATAAGCTGAATTTGATTGCATTGTGGCCATGGTAAATATAACCAACAGATGTTCCCTTTTTGCAGATTGCAGGGCCATCCATGACACAGGAGGATGAGGAAACAATTTGTTTGCTCAGAAATGCTAGCCGTATGAACTTGAAACTATTTTGCAGCGAATAACATTTCTCTTCCTTATAAACCCATGCAGTATTTCCTGTATACAGGAGTCTGAATAACAAGGTGGGCAACGCTCTCAGCCCTCATGTACTCAGACTGTCAAAGGACAAAGGTAAGTAATAAACTGTTTAATGTAATTAATAAGCATGAATGACTAATTCTTATTTGTTCCTTCTAATGAGACAGATATCCGTGCTGTTTACAAGAGGTATTTGATTCAGGAAATAGAAGTCCGAAAAGCAGACCTTCATTATACACAACTGTAAAAAATAAAAAACTGAAGCTTGGAATTTAAAAAAATTGGAGAGAGAGATGTAAGTGGTTAACATTACTTTCATGTCTACATTCAGTGTTCACTTTTGTAAATGCTTCCCCCAACAGGATATGAAAGATTAAATAAAAATGAAGAAATGTCTAATTGTCCTGTCTTGGGGGGAAAAAAATACATAAATGAAATTTGCGACAGAATCAACCAAAATGTGTTTGCGTACACATCTCTCACAGCTCTGCCATCCATGTGGTCTTCCACTGCTAGGCCCTCTTCCCATTGCTCATCCTGCATCATTATTGGCATACGCTCCTGCTGCAGTATTGCCACATTATGCAAAACTGCACAGGCTACTACAGTGTCACACACTCTGTCTGGTGTAACTCTGAGATGCCACAGGCAGTTAAACCTGGATTTTAACTGTCCAAATGTCATTTCAATGCGTGGCCTTGTCTTCCAATGGGCATGGGTGAAATGTCTTTCTGCTTGTGTTGCAGGATCTGTATATGGTGTGAGAAAGGGGTAGACATGGGTACCCTCTGTCACCAAGCAATACACCAGGAAAAATTCCTACAATAGAATGAACATAGACATATTTGACTCTAGTAGAATAAACTATAGTATATTTGTGAATTTTAGTTGACTTGCTTTGTCTGAGGCTCTGAGCCAGTGAAGACTCACGAAAAATTCTGGCATCATGTACAGACCCTGGCCATTTTGCCACAGTGTTTGAAATGAGATGTTCAGCAGTGCATACCATCGGAAACATTTTATGAAATTGTAATGACATACTTTGATATTGTTGGATGACTACACTTTCACCTTTTATATATAAATGCGAGGTATTATCAGCACTTCCCTATACATTAATACTGTGATGATTTGTGGTTTATGTAATCAGGCTCTGTTGGAGCCTTTATCCTCATCTGTATACAGTCAATGGCTCCAATGACGTTAGGAAAGCCTGACAAATTCAGTTACTGATCAGGTAATGATTTATGTGTGGTAAACGACTAGATGTTTAAAGATTCAGCACCATTAATTCC
>JAODLD010000044.1:4105019-4126035 GCA_026781065.1 Mormyrops boulengeri | reverse complement strand
ATGTAAAAGCCTTCAATGCACTCCTTGTCATTTTATACTTTCTGAGTAATTGGAATCGCCTGCATGTAATCTGTAATCATTTTATATTGGAGGGTCGATGTGTGTGAGAGAGAGAGTGAGAGAACTGCAGCAGAATAATCCTGCAGAATGTCCTGCTGTGTGACATCACATGGCTTGTCCAATCATATTCATCAAGATAAACTAAGCTTCACAGCTATCCTGCCACGGAATAGGCTTGTCCAAGAACATATGTTGACATAGTAACTAAGCGCAGCTTTAGGTTAGCCTCGTTTGTGGAATCGAATTTGGAAAAAATAAGCCGGAATTGTCGAAATAAGCCTGGCTTTTGAGGTTAGCTCGCTTCGTGGAACAGCTCCCGGGACAATTCCCGGTGGGCCGGTCCGATGTTTGGGCCGCAAGGGCCGGTGTTCAGTCATGGCACTGGGTTGATCATGTATGCTGCTATCGCTGTCCCTGACCCGCCTCCGCCTCCACTGGCAGCTCTCGTTCGTAACACATCAATGCACTCGGTCAGGTGTGTTTGAAAGATGGAAAGTAGAAAGAGCAGGGATGGCGCGGAGAAGGCTACAATTAAAAAGAGGAAAGCTCTGGAAACAGACATGGCTAAATGTGCAAAAATTGCCAACTTTGTTTAGTTTTTCACTAAAACGAGCTCGTGGATTGTAACGTCAAATGTTACGATGAAACGGGTAACTGTGTATATATAAGTAAGGTAAGGCAAGATGTTGAACTTTGCCTGCAAACCACCGTTCAAGTTAATTAATTATCAAGTCAGTGAATTGTGTAGTGTTGTGGCATATAACATAACGTTATATAATTTAAATAATAGTATGATGCGACTTATTTGCAGAGATGGGAAGTAACAAAGTACAAATACTTCTTTACTGTAAAGTAGATTTTTCGAGTATCTGTACTTCACTTGACTATTTATATTTATGTAAACTTTTAACTGTTACTACGCACATCTTAGCACGAATATCTGTACTTTCTAATCAGGCTCGTTACTCTTGTTTCGTTTAATTTAAATGACGTTTATTGGGGCATTTTGCCATGCATTTTACCTATTCCGAATCAATAGTGCGCGCGATCCAGACAACTTGACTGATTGGTTGAGGCTTAAAACGTGTATAAATAAGCACAGAAAAGTCCAGTCCCATTGGTGTATTCGTCTGTGCACGTGACGCACAACATGATAGACACGATAAAGCGCGAGAGAGAGAGAGACTAAAACCAGGCGGCAACTGGGTGGGAAAAGATATCGTGATTGCAGTGGAAGAAAGAAGCTTGAAAAGGAAGTAGCTCGACGAAATGTCTAATAATACGGGTGGGAGTGTTCGCGGAGTCTTTTCCGACAGTATTCAGCTTGTCATTGAGGCTTAACACTCCACTACCAGCCTCAACTGCGTGCTAGAGACTGTTCAGCACAGCCGGACTGATATTCACACCGAAAAGGGCATGCTTCCAAGAACTTTGAAAATCAGCTTCTTTTGAAGCTAAACAGATGGTTCTGGTAGTCATATGGTGTGTACCGGAGATCTTCTGGCTAACACAAACACGTAATATATTTGCATACAAATAAAGTTTTTTGAACACCATGCACATTGAGTTTCTTATCCCTCCATCTTTTACAGTACTATAATATTCTTGCATGGTGTGTTTAGGAAAAAGGCAATCGTCATGTATAATGATGGTAACGGCCAATGGAGCTTTAAGTATTTATGTGGCTTTATTTTTCTCTGCTTGGGTTCTACATAATGCTTGGACATGGAGTCCAGTCAGCTTTGCCCTAAAATGGCGGGTTTGTCCTTTACAAGGGTACTTTTATACTTTAAGTGTCTTTTAGAGCTTGTACTCTTCACTTTAACTTGAGTAAAAAAGTTAAGTCAATACTTCAACTTTTACTAGAGTATTTTTAAAAACATGTCCTATACTTCTACTTGAGTGAAGAATGCATGTACTTTTGATGCCTCTGCTTATTTGAACAGAATATAGATTCTGATATTGTTGAAAAGGATGTGTTGTAAAGAATAATGTTGTAGATGTGCCTCATGTTGAAATAAATACAGAAAAATACACAGAATTACAAGGCTTTACAGAACAGTGCGCTGTTGTAGACTTAACATGTAAGGTTATGATTACATGATTTTAAAATAATAGGTTGTGATCTAAAGTGGGCCGGTCTGAGGCATGAAACTCCAGGGCTGAAAATGAGTCCCACTCTGGCCCTGCGTGATACGGAAGGGAGGGGGTCGCCGGAATACCTATTATTTAATAAGATTTATTTAATGAGCTTAGTATGAAATAGTATTAGTAAAGAAATGGTATGCGTACAGAAATAGCATTTGTGCATCGGATTAGAAAATGAGATCATTATCTTCGACAACAACAAAACGTTTTCCCCTATTTGATATCCAAATTATGAATTTCGGTCTATCTAGCCAATAGCTCATTTTGTAGATGAAATATATATAAAGGCTGTTTTTAATCTTATAAACACCCTGTAGCATTGTATAGAACTGCTCTTTATGCACATTTTCTTACATCCATTGAATATTACATGCAACATGAAATTATTATGTTGTAGGCTATTTGGTCAAACAGAAATGTCATATTTCATACATACAGCCACTAAAAACATGCTTCAGTATCACAGCAAATTAAGTCTGAAACTAACCATTTGTTATGTGTTTGGCCAAAGGTATTTTTCACCTTCAAATCAGTCTGACAACCATGTTCATGCAGAGACTGGTTGATGTTATTTGACAAATTTAAAACAGGCGTTAAATAAGTTGAAAGTTTTGAGCCACTGAAAACACACTTCAGTATGCCAAACTATGATGTCAGAAACTTATATCACTTGTTACATGCCTGGCTCAATGTATTCTTCACCTTCAAATACACCTGGGAATTTTGCTCTTATACACATTGATTTGACATTATCAAGTTGCAGCCAGTACCTGGATGACAGGATTAAGAATAGTGAAAGTGGTGTGTTTTTAAATGACATATTAATGTGGCAGTAGCCCCAGTGATGTATCCATTTCTACTTGGAGTTGTAAACCATTGCAACTGATCCAGTTCTCCCACACCACACCACTGTTATGTTCCCTTCATGGGCTTCCTGTAGCTACCTGCATCAGATTCAAAACACTCTCCTACAAAGTCAAAAATGGTCCAGCACCCTCCTACTTAAAAGAACTCACCCAGCACTGCACCGCACTCTCTCCGATCCTCCAGCACCGCTCGACTGGTTCCACTATCTCTCAAGGCGCAAGGAAGGTATTTATCCAGACTCTTCTCTGTTTCGGAACCTATGTGGTGGAATGAAGTTCCACTAGATGTCTGAACAGCTGAGTGCTTGGATGCCTGTAAAACAACTAAAAACCTAAAAAAGTACTTGGATTAGCACTTCCAGGATTATACTCTTATCATAAAAAAAGTTGTATTACTTGCCAACAGTTTTTTAAAGTGACAGTATTCTTAGCCAGGTTCTACTGAACCAGTATTGGAATGTATTCACTGATGAGACTTCTAAGCACTTATGTAAGTCGCTCTGGCTAAGGGCATCTGTCAAGTGCCGTAAATGTAAATGCTAAACAGTGGCTGCAGCCATGATTTCCCTTCCTAAACCAGAGTCCTATAACTAGAGATATGGAAATTGCTGTGGAGTGGATAAGACACAATAAATCATGTTTCCTTGGGAATGTCACCCTACTCATATTTAGGGATATTACAGAAACTGAAAAAAGGATGCACTGGACAGACTTACAAGCAGAGATGACCTTGAAGCTGTGGAGACCTTCCTGTTGATATTTACAGAAGCAGAGGATCTTGATAAGTTTTACACAGAGTGAGTTCATGCCATGATTCAAGCCAAAGAGTGAACTTGAACATGAGGTGCACATATCAGATCATGATTCATTGTCTCAAGGGAGAGAGTGACTGTTGCTGCTGCTTCTGTTGTTAGTGTTGTTATAAGCCTGTCATCTGTTCAAATAAAGAAATTCTTCTCTTGTCACATTTTCATAGTTTTCCATTACAAAACTGTTTTTGTAGTTAAAGAAAAATTTCTCACAATGTCTCGATTAAAAACATTATTTTGTACTCCAGTATTCCTTTCTACCATATGTAGGAACACACAGCAATAAGTTTTCAGTGGTACAAACAATTTTAAACTTTGAGTTAATGAAAACCAATGTAGATGTCAGTTGATCGTTCCCAGGTGAATTTGAAAGTGAAGAATACTCGTACATTGGGGCAGATATACTACAGGTGATATGACTTTTAGGCATCACGCTTGTCATTTAAAAATGCGCATTCAATGTTCAAATCCATTTAACTTGAGCACCTGGCTAAAATTTGCTAAATAATGCCAAATTGTATCTCTCAATGTGTATGTGAGCAAAGCATGTAGACACTCTCTGTGGATTAGAGAGCCGAAGTATGGGTAAACTTTCTTAACTCATATTTTATGCGTATTGTGGTGTTCTTAATACATGACAATTATTCTAAATTTTGATTTTGCCTTGCTTACAGTATCACAATGTATGGAATTGTAACACTTGTATCATGATACATTTAGTACTCGAGACTGGTCTTGACCTCAAGACCACTTTTTTTGAGGTCTTGGTCTCGTCTCAGAATCAACTTTATTTTGACTCAGTCTTGCCTCGGTCTCGAACATAGAGGACTCGAGGTTTTATTTCATGACCAGTCAAGACCACTCATCAAAACGCTTCAGTATTTATCACAACAGCTTAATAGTCATCTGTTTGCTAAAACAATAGTGTGATTGGGTGTAAAACATCCTGCTTCAAATGCAACCAATAACGTGCATCTTATTTGAAGAAAAAATGTTACATTTGTACAGAAACATTTACATTTTAAGAGAAACCTCTATGGTTCAAATTATACTGTGACACAAATTTTAGGCCATACTGCCTAGCCCCAAGATGGCGCCTGTGCTCCCCATTTTACAGTGTGTTGTGTTACGTAGTATGTTTCTGATCTTGACTTGGTTGCGCCAGGGCAACACCTATATAGGGGACCGACTTGGTGGTCAATCACCCCCAAACCTCATTACAATCTTATTTATTACTTCCAGGAATACCTCTGCTTGAAGCTGTGGAATACTACGCTGCTTTATTATTGCTTTAGTATTTGCACAAACTGTACTACCGCACATGACATCTGAACCCCCCCCCTCAGGCTGTTAGATTTCTACGTGTAATTTTCTTATCTAACTCTTCCTAACCCTGCTACATCTGTATCCCACTGTTTTTATGTCACAGAATGTCGTGAAATAACATTTCACTGCGAGTCATACTGTGTATGATTGGTACGTGACAGATAAAATTAGAATTTTTATTTGCTAATCAACATTGTCTGACAGCAATAACATAAGTGCAGTACCGGGTATCAGTTTCCCTTTTTAGTAAATGTTCCTGTGTGTGCATTTGATCTTTAGGCTATTCACCTCTGATTCACAACTGTGTTGTTGCTTTCATTTTATCAAATGAAATCGGTACAGTTACAAGGTACGCATATATTCTATTTGATACAATTCAGATACTTAGGAAGTGGTGTCGTTGTTTATATTGTCCACCAGATGGCATACGATATGGGGTTCAGAGGCTTCCAATCTGAACTTTCTGGTTCAAATGCATCCGTGCTTCGGAAAGCTTCGTTTCGGTCATTAGTGATGCCTCGTCCTTAAACTTGAGTTAAATTCCATCCATTAAAGATATTTTTCAAGGTGTAGCAAAAGATTTGTTAGACGGGGAGAAACTGAAGGAAACACACAACACCTGGGTGCCCTAAAAATGACGTCATGTCGTAATAAAACGTACGCCGTAAAGCGAAGTCCACGCATGCGTAAAATAGTGCGCGTGCGCACTACAAATCAAACAAGAGACGCGGATCTGGTAGTAACAAGAAGCTGATATCAGACCAGGTAAGCTAGATTTTTTTTAATTTACTGATTCCCCGATTATATGTCTGTCTGGCATATTTGCTTAATAAAGCTGTGACTATATAATATAATGACGAAAAGTCAATCGCATGGTTAACGGGACAGATAAAAGTTATAACTGTCGTTGCAAGTAGTCCGTGGATGTCTTCATACATGAATTACTTTTTGCTTTCCTCCTTTTAGAAACTATCGATTATACATTGGCTCTGTTCTCTGTTAAGGTCGAAAACCATCATCACCTTTACCAAATTTTGGAGAATATGAGTTTGGGATTAACGACTCTAATCGGCTCGAGCAAACGGCGTTGAACATTAAAAATATGTGAATATGTGAAAATAAGTGAATATGTGAAATATGTGAAAATAACTGAATATTGTGTTTAGCACGCACCTTTACATACATGTGAGAGATATTTGGTGGTGGTGGTGGTGGTGGTAATAATAAGAATAATAAATAATAATAATAATAAATTGGTGTAAATAATGTAAATTACCGACCCAATTTTAACAGTATAATTTCCTTAGTGCAGTACCATGGATTTACATGGACTCTTTTTGTAACCATTCCGAATTTAAGACGTTCAGTTCTGTGTCAAGAGTTGTACTTTATGTGTTTATTTTCTTTTGAACTTTTGTGATGTTCGTATGAAACGATTTGTTCTATTGGGTTCTTAATGACATTTATGAAGCGACGGTCGTAATAAAACAAAATCTAACACGTAACGATGTAGTAGTCATTGATTTTTAGGTTGTTTACCTGTCTGTTCCGGTTTCCAGTTATCTTTGAGGCTCCTGCGCACGTTGCTGTATCAATACATTTTAGCAGCACTGAGATTAATTACTTCTGTTGTACTGAGTTATGTAAGCAGATAAGTTACTTGATGCATATTCGTGAATTGTTAATGAATTACTGAATCGCACATCTGTTTAGCAGCCTGGATCAAACTGAGACGTAGGTTAGAGAGTAGAAGTAGGCCTACACTGTAATTTCCATACAGTCGGGGTAGGCATGGAGGAGGCATCGCAGACCTGGAAGCATATAAGGTTCCCATGTGGTTAGTTACATTCACAGCAATACCCAGTGTAGTTATATATGCTGCCACTGCCTTTCTATTCTACTCTCTCTATGACAGAGTGAGTATTGACTTGCTGCTGTGATCGAATCCTGCATGATGTCATGCACACTGGAGAAGGTGTTGGTTGACGCCCGAACCCTGCTGGAGCGACTGAAAGAGCATGACATGGCAGCAGAGGGCCTGATTGAACAGTCAGGGACGCTGAGCCAGAGGGTCCAGAGTATGAGGGAAGTGGGCAGTGGGCTTCCTGACAAGGTGGGTCAGTCATCTTACTGGCTGGAAGGCCTTTTTTATAGAGAGATGCAACCAGAAGAGCAATATCCTGATTATACATAATTGTTTGACCGCTTCGCCTTTATTTATTGATAGAAATGCTATTGTCCAGGTCTTCAAAAGTATCTTCCACCACTGACTTTAATATCTTACTGTAGTGGCATTTGCTGCTGCCCAGTAGAGGGTGCTGTAGTGTCACAAACACCTGCTGTAAGTTCTTCACTATGTTCTGTTCCAGCATTCAGAGGACAGTGCGCAGCTGAAGGAACTGTCTAAGTACAAACCCCATGTCCTGCTCACTCAGGAGAACACTCAGATCAAGGAGCTGCAGCAGGAGAATAGAGGTGGACACAATATGTACTCTTTCAGCATTCTCCTGCATTCATGTTTCCATTCTTTTCCTTAATCGTGTTGTTCCTCAATAGGTGTTTGTGAGAGAGAGAGAGAGAGAGAGAGAGAGAGAGAGAGATATATATATATATATATATATATATATATACACATACATACACACACACACACACACACACACACATATAATATGTGTGTGTATATATATATAATATATTTTAAAGTACCTGCTGGAGGTTTGAAATTTATGCATTATTTATTGGGTAATTACTGGCAGTGAATTTTTAACTTAAAAAAGTAATCATTAGGTAGAGGCTGAATCAGTATATTCTGTGTGTGTATGCATTCATTTCACAGAGCTGTGGCTGTCTCTAGAGGAGCACCAGTATGCACTGGAACTGATAATGGGCCACTACCGCAAGCAGATGCTGCAGCTCATTGCCGGCCACAAAGAACTCGACACAAGGCCCGTCCTTAGCCTGCACCAGGACCATGCTAAGGTCATAATCTCCTAAGATATTATACACCAGGCCTTTGTGATAATGTACAAAAGTTATTTCCTAATTACTTTAAGAACCTGCTGCCTTTTTGTCAGATACAGGTGTTTTTGTATTTTTTTTTTGTTTGTTTATAAATTAAGAAAAAATCACCAAACGTAGGCAAAGCAGAATATGAGCGAAGCTTCACTGGATGAAAACTGGGCTCAAGATTGGATGAGGAAACACCAACAACCTTCAGTATGCTGATGACACTACACTTATGGTAGAAAATTAAGACTGTCCGGTGGACACTTAAATCACAGTGAAAATTTGACACTGTCTAAATGTGAAGAAATCTGAGGTTATAGATGCTGTTGTCAACTTCAAATATCAACAACAAAGGATCCAGCAGTCGAGAAATATTTTTCAGATTTGCATTTGGCATCGCTGCAATGAAGCACGTAGAGGCATTGACGTCTCTAAGAGTAAAGATCAGAAATGTTCAGAATATGTATTTGCTGTGATGATGGACAAAGAGCAGGAAGAGAACAAATTAGCACAGGAAGAGAACTGATACCATTGAATTTTGATGCCACCAAGAACACAAGAATACCAAGGACAGTAAGGAAAACAGTTGGGTTCTTAATCAAATCAAGCTTGAATTATTGGATTAAAGTTTATTTTGAGTTCATTATGAGAAGACCCTCAATGGCTGGATGCCATCATCACAATGAACAAGCTTTTGGGAAGCCTAAACACCTGGACAGAAGACAGTTCTTAAAGAATGCTATTCATGTGGTCTCCTGGACTAGACATTAGCTTCACAACTAACACCCAAAAACACCTAAAAATTTAATTCAATTGACTGTAGCCTAGCAAATATCCTTCCATCAGGACATACAGATCTTGCAATGTACACTGTTATTTAAATTCATGGATAGAGTTTGTCAGTTTCCTCATACACATGTCTACTTCTGAGTAAAGCTGCAGTGTATTTAAGTACTTAAATTCTTGATTATCGTATTTGCCTTTAATTGATGTTTGTGTTTAAAAGTCTGCTAAACTTTTGTTAACACATTTGAGTGTATCAGCAAAGATACTGGTTAATTTTTTTATATGTTTAGTTTAATTTACTTTTCATTGTTATGGATAACTCATAACTACCAGAAGTCTATAATTAAAAAGATTAATAAGGTAATTTGGATTAAAAGACTGCGCTAAATAGTATATTTAAGCAGCCCTAACTAACTAGGAGTAGTGGCATTTCAACAAGTTCAAGGACTATTTTTATGGTTCAGAGAAGTATTTTGGAAACATTTATTACATGCATGTTTTCATTATATGATTTCCTTTTAAGTGTTTGTTCAGTACTGTAGTACTTTCTGTACTTTATACAGTAATATGGCATCTTCTTTATGCTGGTCAGGGTCATGGTGAGCCTCATCTTTGGCGTAATGCCTCAAGATTGGGTTACACCCTAGGTAGTATAAAGAGTATTCATTTACAGAAATTTGTAGCACTTTTCTGCATTAAATGTAAATTACAGGGAAGCGGTTTTTCTAAATTCTGTAGCAGGTTAGCTGATAGTCTTTTGCCAAAATCATAATGGACTGCTGTGTCGGCCAACCAGGACAGTGGGCCAAAGCTGTCCATTTTCTACCCGGCATACGCCTATACATGCTGTGCAGTGAGATTTAATTATTATGTATTTGTTTAAAGCTGATTCACTGGGTAATGTTGAATTAGCTATCTTCCTGTTCTCCAGGAGGTGCAGAGCCAATTGGAGCGAATCTGTGAGATGGGCCAGGTGATGCGGCAAGCGGTGCAGGTGGACAACCAGCACTACTGCACCATGCGGGAGCGGCTGGCTCAGTTAGAGGTGTGTCTGAGCATATTTGGAACATTTTGTACAAAGCGCTTGCTACTATTTTTTTTTTCTTCTATTAACTCTTGCTCTTCTGTGAAAGCAACCAAGTGCACAGTTACAGTATAAGATGACTTTGTTTCAATTTGTCAAATTCCAAAAACCGACTAGGATACCAGTTTTATAGAAAGTGAGGATTTAAATCATATGCATACCGTTTAATAAAACACCTCTCAACCCAGAATCCCCTTCTGGTCTAGGTATTAACCTGAATTTCTCCCCTGTGCCATGTCTGTGGTTTTGTGCAGATCGAAAACAGGGAGCTTAGAGAGCTCCTAGCCATTAGCAAAAACTCCCTAAGGCCAACCAGAGAAGATGTGCCACTGACTCCTCATGAGCTGGAGCCGGGGCCTGTTGCAGAAGCCCAGGTGGAAAGTGACACGGAGAGCAGAATGCCACAACACTGAACAGGCGGTGGCGACCTGTTTTGCTCTCTGTGCACCTCAGGTTTAGCTCGATTATGGCTGAATTTTTTTTCCTGTCTTATTTCTGTTCAGTAACTACTTCTTAAAGGTATAAGACTGCAGGTTTAATGTCCACTAGCCATCCAAGAGCCTAATTTTTCTGCCCACTAAGTGGCATGTGCCCAACAGAGAGGCCATGGATTGACCAGTTCACTTGGAATTATTTTCACTTTTCTGTAACAGTAGTGTACTGTAACAGTCACTATCTCTCCCTTTTTATTTTTTTTTTATGTCTTGTTAATTTCTTTTAAATAATTAGTCATCAGTCATTTCCTTCCAGGTTGTGAAACTTGAAATATCAAATACTAGTTGTTACCACTTTAATGAGTTTTTGAATATACATAAAAGACAATTGGTTCTAGGAATCCTGTGTCAGCCTTTGTGTAGATCATCTAACATTGTTGTGTAATACATATTCTTACTATATTGTGTGTGGGAGCCCCTCAAAAGCTGTATGAATGGTATATACATGTTAGAGTGTTGGTCTGAAAGTAGCTTTAAGCTTTAATTATTTTCTCCCTGTTATTGAGGTTGTCTGTAGAAGTGTCTTATATAAGTATGCTCTAGATTTTGCCTCCCCTTGTCAATGTAGTCTACCCAAAAACATGGAGTTTTTAAGCAGTCAGACACCACAGCTTTGTAAATAAGCCAGACAATGCTGGATAACATTGTTCTGACCAGTCAGGTTTTCTGTTCATTGAACATTGCTTTATTGGTGTAGGTGTAATGCAGATGACGTAATATAAAAAGTTATGTAAGGAATATCCTTCGCATATGAATTATATTTTTCATGTCAGAATTGTACCCAACAAAGATTTATTTTTACTTTTGACATACACCATCTGTTGAGTTTGTAAATAATTTATAGGGCAGCACTATGATCAAACTCAAAGGTGATGCACCAAGGACTGTATGTGTTGCTGGTGTCACCCGCAGATGTCATTTGGGATTCTTTATTAAAGTGCAGTTGGTTGCTCTTTCATAAAAAATGTTTGGATTGTTCTGTCACATTCTGTTTCTCACCTTTTGCAAGACTCTTCAGTTATTTGAATCTTTTAGAGTGTCTCTCCTGACATTTCCATTGTATAATGTAAAACTGTTTTAGATGCAACAAAATGAACGAGTCTAAGTGTTTTACTTCATATTTTAATTGTGCTTTTTCAAAATTTCAATTTATGAAATCCTAATGCCAGGTATACTTACTAGTGCACAACCCCATCAACTTTACCAAAACTTAGGGATAAGACTTCCCGTAAGTATCTTGTTGTTGACGACGAGAAAGGCTCTGGAATTAACAAAAAAAAAATCTTCACGTGTGGTCAGCCTCAGCTTCGGTACGATGATCCGCCATTAGTGCAGGTGCATCTTTGTTGTTGCAGATTTATGTGCTGCTGAAGAACCTCTTGGTGTCACGACAGGAATAAAGGAAGCATTTAACTACAGCACAGGAAAATGCAAACATCGGCACAAAAATAAAGGAAAAAACATCAAACGTTGTATTTCTTAATTTCCAACTAATAAAATAAAAACGTCATCTTTGAAGGCTCTTCCATCTAGCAGGAACACCAGCCAGGTCTGAGATGAAGATGTGTGGTCCAAATACAATCATTTAAATGCTTTAGGGGAGACCATTATTAACTTCAGTGCAAGGGCTGCATCCTCATCAGTAATAATTAGTAAAATGTATCTCTTCTTGGATAAATTTTGGGAAGTGTTACAGTTCCATAAATAAACAATTATACCTACAGGCAGCTTGACGCCACGTGTATGCGGATAGAAAGCCGCCATTAAAGCACGGCATCTTCTGATTGAGGGTACGGTGTTGTGCGCAATACTCGATATAAACTTAAAACAATCACATCTTAAAAATATACCATGAAACAGAACTTTCTTTTAAAGAAAGATATGCACTTATGTGCTTAATAGTGATCCCGCTACTGTAACGAACATGACCAAAAATGACGTAATATATGTGAAATATCGCGAGAAGACGCCATCCTCATCACTACGTAATGTGCCGTGCTGCTTATGGCGGCGCTGGTGACAGTGCTGAGAGCTGTTGGGGTGAGTTTTTGATATCTTTTTGTTGTCGAAATAGTGTTTCGACGTTCTGAAGTGATATGATTAGGGACACGGGGCTTAGGGGATCAGTTTAGTTTTCTTGACAGTAATAGCTGCAGTGAGATCTTCCTTGAAAACCACGACTTGGGCGGGGGCCGTGCGCTGAATTTTTTGTTTTTTTAATCGTCAGAAATCATGTACACAGGCTACTGCTATGCCAAGGGTTTCTGCTTTCACATCGTGTGTCGCTATAGCACAGGAACTCGTGTTAGAGATTTTTTTTTAAAGTTGATTGGTTGGATTGCTCGCTTGTAAACTTGGCGAATAGTGGCCTACTTGGGTAGCGAACCTAGTTGGTGGTATTATGTGCTAACCCGCTGCCAGTTAGCCTAGTGTGTCGCATTCTTTTTCTTTGTTTCACTGGGGCTGTTTCGAGTAGTGCAGCTGTGAAAACTTACCAGTAAACTAGAGGCTGTATTCAGTGCAGGAGAAATCAAATATTGTTTGTTGCATATCTTGGGATTTTTTTAGTTATTGGCGTGAGATGCATTCACCGCAAATGTATCAGTATTTGATCTGTTTAGGTACTGTGACTTATTTGTCGTAAATTTTCACTTCTATTATGCATACTTTAGTAACAATCAAGTACGTTAACATGACTAACTAGCAAGCAAGCTAGAAAGTACTATAAATTGGCTTCGTGAATGGAATTTCATTTTTATGTAGAACACGAACTCATGACCTAACTGGCGACTTTATTCAAGGTGATTTTTAATGATATGATATGGTGTGATTGTAATGTCTGTACTGTAAATGTTTGTGACTTCTTGGTATATACCATTTTATTACGGATCATACTAAGGTAACGGAACTGTGTGGGAGCTCGCTGAATAGAAGAAATTGGTACTGAACCAGCGCACGTTTTAGCCGTTTCTGTCGAACTTTATAAAGGGCTTTAACTGATAAGTAGACGCGACCAATTAATAACTAAATTCACTTTCTTCCCTGT
Organism: Mormyrops boulengeri; assembly: GCA_026781065.1. Classification (NCBI taxonomy): domain Eukaryota; kingdom Metazoa; phylum Chordata; class Actinopteri; order Osteoglossiformes; family Mormyridae; genus Mormyrops; species Mormyrops boulengeri. Next base: position 4,112,407 of record JAODLD010000044.1, on the reverse strand, counting down.
CCGATCGGCAGAAAGGCAACCAATCAGCAGTGCCGGATGTGGAGGGGGCGGGCTCGTACTGCGGATGCAGTGTGGTTGCGTCACAGGCAGCTGAGCAGCACGCGCTAAGAGCAGGCATCTCCAAAGTCAGGGTCACCATCTAGAAATAGGTGGTTAGATGCGTTCGCGCCTTGGCACTAATAAGTCTGTGTAGACTAATATGGACAATTAACTGAACTGAATTAGTTTTTATAAGTGGAAGGCGTTCTTCATACCTCCAGGTGTAGCTATGTGGTGTACTTGATATTATCATTTGGTTGAGCAATGGTGTAACAACATCCTGGTTACTTTGGAATTGTTTTAATGGTAAATGCTCAAGGAACCGATTAACTGGTATAAACTAACTCGATTTAAACAGTCAAGGAAGGAAGGAGCCCCCCCCCTCAAATTACCCTCATTACACTCTTTTTTTTTTTTTTTTTTCTCACAAACCCGCCACATGGTCTGCGAGCCCAACACGAAGGAGGAAAATAATTATGATTGTCTTGAAGAGCGCAGGCAGAGCTCATGCAAAACAGTGGGGGTAAGCTTTAGACTGACTCACTAGATAATCTTGAAAAGGAACAACATATGAAATTGCAGAGTTTGTTAATTTTTGTTTTCTGTAATATAGTAAAAATGTTTTAGTGTGACATTGATGGTCTCAACCCAGCTGACTGTCGGGGTCCATACAGTGTGAGAACTGCTTGTGCATAATGTGCTGTCGATTGTAGCATTACACATTGTGCTTACACACACACACACACACACACACACACTAAATGCTTCCTGACATGCTTACCTGGATATTCAGTTTCAGATTTTATTGAAAGTGCATTTGTCTTGTTTGTCCGTATAACTTAGTTCATGGTTTTAGGGGTGGTGTGTATCTCAGTGCCCATGTCCAGAAGGTCATGAGTTCAAATCCCACAGCTGGCAGAGTAACTTTTGGGTCCTTCAGCAAGGCCCTTAACTGCAGCTGGCCCGAGGTGCTAGCTGGCTCGTACTCCTCATATTGATGTCACTTTTGACCAAAGCATATGCTGAATAGATGTAAAGCAAGAGATGAATAAAAAGGGGAGATGTTGGAGTGTCGTTTAACCTCCTAGATGCAACTTGATTCCAGTGTAACTTTTCATCAGTTTTTGCTATCAGTTGGCCAGATTCTCTGTTTTGAATGTGTATTGCAGCTAGTTTTTTGTGGTGTGTTGGTTCAGCATGACAGTGAGCTTTCAATGTCCTCCTCTCATTTGTAGATGTCTTATGTTCAAAGCCAGCTGCAATCACAACACACTACTTGAACATATTAAGATGAATGTGGAAGTGGAAAAACTGTTTTCGGAAAACCCAGTAAGAATGGCTAGTTCTCAAATTAAGACTTACCTTTAATAGAGAATTGATTTAATTAAAATTTTAAATATATGAAGGGTACTGTTCCCTGAATTGCCGTCGCTTTAGAATTTAATTTTATTTATTTTTGGAGGATAATTGGAATGCCTGTATTTTGACACCTGCTGTTCAGTGATGCATTTCAGTTAACCGAACCAAGGTAGAACTTTGTACGCCTCGAAAGTACAGCCAGTTCCTGCTATGCTTAATTAGGATACATTAGCCAGTTACTTAAATGCCTTAGAAGCTAATTAAATACCTAATGTCATGGCCTAAATTTAGGTTAGCTATGTCTTATGAGGAGTTCGGCTAGAATAAAAACCATACATGATTAGAACAGGAGCACCATAATCCAGGAGTAGAGTTGGATCAATACTAAAACTCTGACTTGGATACTGATACTAGCTTCCACAGCATTTCATGTTGTATTTATTGTACATAGAAACATTAGTCACCCTTTTTGAATGAATCCAGTGCAATATTTCCCATATTGGCTTCTTTCTTATACTTGGTATGAATGGTAAATTGATACTGTAAAGCACTGCCATTTAAATATATTGCTGCTATATTGCCACTGTCGCCTGAGGCTTGCTTGGTGGGAATTCAGGCCAGTTATATGTAAAGTGCTTTGTGACAATGACTGTTGTTAAAAGCGCTATATAAATAAAATTGAATTGAATTGCTTTGGAATAAACAGACCTATTTATGAATAAACCAACCATGGATGAGCTGATCCAAATTTTTTTTTCTTTTAGTTCGGATTCCGATACACAACTGCCAATACCGATACAGATTCTGATACAAGAGCTGTCTTTTTATTTTAATATAATATATATTTTATTAATTAGGGCTGCAATGATTCATCGAGTAACTCGAATAACTTGATTGCAAAAAATCCTCAATGCAAATTCTTTGCTTCGATGCTTCATTTAATCTACCCGACAGTGTACTGCTCAGTGATCACTGTGTGTCACATGGAGGATTATTACTGTTGCACAGTGTGCTTACGCTGCATTACGTGTAGCAGAGCTGTAGAAAAAATGAGAATTATTCGCCTGCAGCCCCGCCCCTCTCAGGCCCCTTCCGGTTCACTTGTGCACTGAACAATTCATCATTTTCAAGCCTCGTTACCCTTATGACCCCACATGCGCAAAACAGAAGAAAATTCAGAGGTTGGGGCCCCCTGAGCGGTGACTGCAGCTGTATATTATTGGAAAAAACAGAGTGATGGCACTCGAATAGGGACCCATTGTAAAAAAAAAAAAAACAAAAAAAAAAAATGGCAGAGAAATTTCTGGCAAACTTCCAGGTCATAGGGACGGTGAATAGTTCCAAACATTGAGATTCACGACACAGAATTCGCATTCATTTTCATTGCTTACCAAGCACTTTAAGCAGTATGTTAATTTTTTTAAAAAACATTAACCTATTGGCTGTCATTAATATAAAAACCACAATATTTATTATATGTGCTGAGCATTAACTGTTAACGTTTATCATAATTCATAGTCATGAAGGTAGGTTAGCAGCTATCGAGGTTGACATTCCCATTTCACTGATGATTTTGTCAGTTACTGTTGATACAGGGTAACAGTACATATTAAGCTGTTCTGTTCTGGTTATCAATGACTTCATGATTAGTTAGCTGCACTGCTACCATGTTAATAAAACTGATTAAAATATTAGTTTGCATGGTTCAGTGTGAATTTACTACCACGTTCATGGCAAAATAGCTTAAACTAGCAAAATAGCAATAAATTATTTTGTGGTAATTCATTTGCCAAAAAAAACGTCTGTTTTTAAGTGCGCTTTTTTATTGCTGCATTTGTAAACAAAAGTTGCTTTTTTCGGCATTATTTAGTTTCCATCGTTTAAATTACTTAGAATATCATTATCATTAAGTAAAATAAAATATTCTGTCCATATATATATATATAAAAATTTTATTTTTACGCACATTACCCCCTCCTTCACACTCTAAAGTGCAAGATATGAATGGGACATTACATATAGTGGTAGTTTTAGCAATGTTTGCCCAATTTAGCTTGTTGTTTGTTTTGTGAATAAAGGATGACAATGAATTTTGATCACTGGACACTTTGAGAGGTGGGTACTTTCTGTACAGATTCAATAAACCAGAAGGCGCATTTTGCCTGGCAGACTTTATGAAACATTGTACAATATTATCATTTATACGTTATTTCAGTTGGAAAATGTTTCAAAATTGTTTGAAAATTTAACATTTCTATAAAAATTAAGGAAAATAGCAGCGTCTGGCTTGCCAAAGGACCCATGCTTGAGATGTAAAAAGTTCCATTTGTTTAGAAACTGTTTGGTGTTTGGGGAAGATGTATTCAATAAATGTCTGCACAGGTATGGTTATTTGTGGCTCGACTCTTAAATATAGCCTATATATGCTGGGTCACTAAAGATCTGAGGTATGTAATAGTGTTTCCTGAAAGTCCCATGTACACGAGTTAAAGTGTTTTCATAAAAAAAAAAAAAGTACATAAATGCTCTAAAAGGGTTTGGTTCTTTTGTCATATTGTATGCAGTTCAACCATTCAACTATCAAAAATGTTTCTGAAAAGGAAACCAATGAGTTGTTCATTTTAAGATACCTGTCTTTCTCGTGAATAGTTACTATTACTCTCTAAGAAGACAAAAGTACTTCTTATTCGATATAATAATCGATAGAATACTCGATTACTAAAATAATCAATAGCTACAGCCGTATTAATATTTTTAAACTAATAAATGCAAATGAAATGACATATGAAAAGGCAAAAAATCTTTAATTAGGCTACTCGAAACATGCATAACGTTACTCTTCCATGTTTGTACATCTTGATTTAAGCGTTTTTGACGTATTTGCAGTTCAGTTTAAATATCTTCCTAGAGTATACACAAGAGGCAAATGCTTAAAATGCTCCACAGTTTCTTCCACTGGCAACAGCATTGCTTACGTCTCGTGTACCACAAGCTGTAGTGAGTGCGCAAAACAGCCCAAGCTAGCAACTGCCAAATCATCCATTGCTTTTTTTTTCCCCCATATTACTCGCATTGTCTCGCACAATTGTGTATGCTTTTTTTAAGGGATTTTCCACAAAATGTTACGTCCACCTCTCAAAACTTAGTTTTTTTTAAAAAGACTGCAAATCACTGTGCTCACACACACTGACTGGCAAAAAAATGAACTGAGTGGCATTAGTGTTGAGCTTGAATGCTGCAAAAAACTAAAATGGGAAAGAGCTGTCGTGATTGATTATACAAATCAATTTTATAAGAAACAATACAGACTTGCAAAAACTAAATGAGTAAGTATGGGACGTGGGTCGGTTATATGGCTGATACCGAATCCATCTAATCGGTCTGGATCAGTGCCGATACCGGTCTGAATATCGGATCGGTGCATCTCTACTTGCATGAATGCTAAAGATGATGTTAAACAGAAATGCTTAATGTAATAACTGCTAAATTACATCATTGTCATCAAACTTGCCGGTGCTGTTTATTAGAATGATGTTACATTGATCAGCTGGCCAGATTTACTAATTAATAAAAAAAAAATGGGCCATAAAAAACCATCTCGCCGGCTGGTCCTGTGAGACATTCTCTAACTAAAGTAGCCACCTAGTTCATGTTTTATGGGATTGTTCCATATTGTAAAATAAAATGCTGTGTCCTTTTTGAAGCAGTACGGGACATTTGTCCTGTATTTTAAGACCACGTGATCAGTTTCCCACTCCTGCTCGGCAAATGTTATTGTTGCGGTCCCAGGTGGAGGGTGGCGTTTTCAGATTGAAAGTGGCAACCCTACCTTTATGTGGTGAGTGAGCTGACAAATTCCCTCATTCAACTATGGAAAAAGGCTGATCGTCCAAAGCAATTATCTCCATTATTTTAATAGTTACATCACTCTGGTGCTGGTAACTTTTAATATTGATAAACATTAAGCATAAGCAAGTTGTATCACCCAAGACTGACATATTGAACAGATCTTATTTGTTAACATCAGAACCGGCTGATTTTTCTTTAACCGATACATTGTGTTTCTCTAATTGGAATAATGGATGCTGTTTCATTAAGAACTTTAGAATAGGCTGGTGGATAATAGATCTGATGTAATTTTAACAAGAAACTGGCTTATGCTGCTTCATATAGTTAAATGTCTTTCCTGTTCTAAAGCAACGGATATTTTTGGACTGCCTTTAATGTGGTTGCAAGTTTGTTTCCTGGACTTGTCTGGCTGCCTTTTAAATGGAGCCATTACTCCTTGAGCTATGTATACTTGTCTTAGAAAGGAGCATGTGTGAAACGTCACCATTCCCTAGAACTGAAGTCCTACCTCTGAAGCCCTGGAGCTATTGGCTAATATTGCTGCACTGGCGTTCTGGGTAATGTTTCTCCTGTGTGCTCCACTTAAGATGTCAGGGTGATTTGTGGAAAACCAGGTTGCTTTGCAGTGAATACTCTGGTTTTTCTGACCTGTCTAGTTGCTGGGTAGAGCGGAGGATGGGTGAAGAACCTTTATAAGCTAAAATAGGGGTGCAGACCACAGTGCAATTTTTTGTTTGACTCATTTATCAATTTATCAGTGTGTGTCTGAATAACGCTGCATTCCATTTACCTTGGGGGTCAGAACTCGGAACTAGGAATGATGTCACACACGAGTTAAGAGTTCCAGTACTGCAAGTCGAAAAAGCCATGTAACAATACTAGAGACCAAAGCAAGATTTTTTGCTTACCCGGGTAACACGTCAGATTTAATTTACCCTAGTTTAAATGGCCTTTATCTTCGTTCACTTGCATTTAGCCCAGACTACCTTAAATCCGACAAGTTGTCCGCTTAAGCAAGAAATCCTGCTTACTGAAACCAGACCCAGTTCTACCCCGGTCAGTTGTTATCCACTGATATTGCTAACAATGGCTAACAACACATTACACTGTAGCAGCATGTCCACAGATAGTACAGTTTGTACGACTGATTTAATGAGCCAGAAGTAAGATGTAAGTGTTAATAAACAGTATAAAACTGCAGCTTTAACTTCTGTTGACAAAGGATGCAGCCTTCTTTGATTCTGAGCTTGGGGTTGTCGATTCCTCCAAGTTCACGAGTCGGAATCGGGGGCGTTCCAGTTGAAATTTCTGACTAAGAGTTCTAATGGAACACAGCATGCAAACTGCAGCCTTGTTTCTCATTAATGAAGGTCTTCTTTCTTATTTTATCAGATATCATTCCTGCTTCTAGGAGCCTGATACAAACTGTCCTAGCAGTGCACTTCATTCCTGCACTTAAGGTTTCTTATTCCTTTTGAAGGTCACTTGATGTCATCCTCCAATTCTTCATGAGAAACTGTCGGATAAGTTGACGATCATCTCTGCCCTTAGAAAGTGACTTTACCTGCCCTTTACCTGACTGGTTTCTGGTCATTCCCAGTGTCTCCTGCTTCACCTTGTTCTTGTGTACTACTGTCTCAGAAATTTTGAACCCAGAAGCCTTCTGCCAGCAGAACCAGAATTAAACCAGGATTTCAAAATGCGGATTTTTAAAATTAGTCGTCTCCTAATTTTTTCCTGAGATGTATAAAGCAGTTGCCCATGGGTGTTTTTAAATCACATTTTAAATCACAGTTAAAATAGAAATTCTGTAAAGTTATTACAAGTGCCATAGAAACAGAGTCACTGTCTACACCATATTTAACTTAGCAGTTGTAATTTATAATCCAGTACACGATGTTTTGACAGCATTTGCAAAAGCAGTGTTATTGCAGCATATTGATCTTGGGGATTTGAAATTAATATACTTTATTAATAATGATACTGCCTAACCCTAGTAACAACTTTAAAACTTTTATGAAAAGTTTACCTGTCTCACTCCCCTGCTCGTATTTGTGTTTGTTGTAATAAGAACATAAGAAATTTACAAACGAGAGGAGGCCATTCGGCCCATCAAGCTCGTTTGGGGAGAACCTAACTAA
>JAODLD010000044.1:4061923-4076833 GCA_026781065.1 Mormyrops boulengeri | reverse complement strand
ATACTCTAACTACACGCTGTGTAAAGAAGTGCTTCCTCAAGTTCATTTTAAAATGTTCTCCCACTAATTTCCACTTAGTTTCATCCAAAATGAAATGGTTTTAAAATAAAAATTATTCAAGAAAAGCTTTGTTTCCAGTAATTGGGCTATAATGGAAACATCAATCCATTACAATAGCTTCTGTCCATCCATCCATCCATTTTCTAAATGCCTATGCTGGTACAGGTCACAGGGCATTACAAATTCGGTTCATTTTAATTAAAACATAACTCCCTTTTTTCATTTCATTTTATGGAAGCTTAAACGCCTACCCCAAAGTCCCTTGAAGTGCACTCTTGCTCCGTGCGAATGCGTATCCAGACGTTATATGAGGCGTGAGTTAGTGGGTCTGACCTGTGAAGAACTGTTTGGCGAATAAGAATATTTTTAAATCTCAAGGTCCCGTTTAATATTGTGGAAAGTTTCGGGGACCCACCCAACTACTAGGGAACCGCCCGAATTGGGACGGACAAAAGCCTCTGAGGGAGTGACAGGCACCGACCTTTGCATGATAACGATCCTGTCCGAGATGTGCTTTTCTATTTCTAAACGTTAGCATCCTGTTTATGTTGGCTCCCGTGATTGTTGGTAATTATGGTAAATTTTATACCTTTATTGACACCTATAGTTTGCATAACTTACCTATGCCTACGGCAGCGTTGCCAACTTTGTTCAGCTGGTTGGAGTAAGCACACACGCGCACACGCATTTACATGCATGTATAACAGCTTTAGTACCTTGTAAAATGTAAATAGTTTGTAGGGTTTGCAAACTACCCCGATTTTTATGCAGCTAATTTTAGGTTTATAATGGAATAACATAGCTTTGCTGTAAGATTTCTTGTATGAGCGTGAGAATCTGAAAGCACTTGTCACGCCAGATGCATAAGAGTTGGCGACACTGCGACGGCCAATGCAGTCTATATAAATCTACATTTCATCCAAAGCGATGTACTTTATTTGGATGTCTGTTTATAAATCGGTTATTGTTTAAGGACCGACCTTGAAAACAGCCCTAACCCAATACATGTGGTCTGTTCTTTTTTTTGGGGGGGGGGCGGGGCAGCCACATTTTATTGAGAGATAGATTGAGTCCGTTTCTTGGGACTAATTTACGTCTTTGCGTCCGTTTGTGTTTCCCATTGTAACCGGTCATTTGTGTGTCCACGTACACACGTACCATGCGCTATGCGTCAGTAACGAAGTGCTAGAGGGGGCACCAAAACGACATAGTGATCGTCGTCATAATCACAATGATGTTTTTTTAATTAATCAGTTAATTGGCCCTCCGTATCCGCAGGTTCCGCATCCGCCGATCGAAAACATTCGGGAAAAAAAAATTAAATTCAGAAAGTTCCAAAAAGCAAAACTTTCCGCGCCCAACACTACGCTGAATCCACACAAATGAAGTGATGTGTAGGCATACCTTACTGTAGCCTCCCTGCAGCGAACATGTACAGAGTTTCCCTTTTCATTATTCCCTAAATACAGTGTAACCCCCGTATCCGCTGATTAGCCGCGGTTTCAGTTATCAGACACACCTTTTATTACAGAATATTGTTATCTTTTATTATGAGTTATTGTTCATGCTTTATTGTAATTTATAAATTGAACTTAATCATAGGTATGTATGTACACGAAAAACAAGTTATGTATGTTGTTCGGAACAATATGTGGTATTAGTCTTGGAATGTATTTCCGCGGATACGGGGGCACTACTGTACAGAATACAGCTATACCTATTTACATAGCACATACACTGTACTCGTTATTATAACTAGTCTAGAAATTATTTAAAGTATATAGGAGAATGTGCGTAAGTCATATGCAAATACTGCAGCATATAAGCGTCTAGAGCATCCGCGGATATAGGTACTGTGTGTGGTGCCCCCCCGTGTTCGCCTTTGACAAATGAAACGGCGATATTCTGCATTATATGTTACCAGAAACCGGTATAAGTCCTGATGACAGTTTGAAACGTCCCTTTCTCACCGAATCTAGTTTACAGGTTGCAATTCTCACTTTGTTACGTGAGAAAGTCAACCGAGATTATGTTAACAGCGTAACTTTACTTGAATTTTAGTCTTGGTCTTATGCCTTTGCCATATTTGCCGTTTCTTACCTAACTGAATAAATTACAGTGACATTAACAGGGTCACATTTTCAGTTTAATAATGCTTTTCAACAAAATCATTAAATTTAATTAATTTGGCCAGATTAGGTTTATACATTGTGTGGTTAAAACATAAACTGAAGAAATGGTTAACCTGTCAAACACAAAAGAGAATGCACTCTACCAATAATACCCACGTAGAAAACTAATTCGGGTGTTTCTAGTTTTTTGGTAAGTACTATGGTGATACGCTTTGAATGTGCCTGTTCACACGTCTTTGCCTCAGAACCACAAGGGAGGGGAACAGGGATGGGTATCGGTGCGGAACATCAGCCTGTACTCTCGACTTAATAAAGTCCATGTTTCAACCTATCCCAGACAGGCTACAGTCATAAAATATTATCACATGTAAAACTCATTTCCCCCTTGTTGTGGCACATTAAATGAATATAATTTAAAATATATAATATTGGTTTATTGTAATATAAATAATTTTTAATCCGGTCATTTCTGGAATGTAAATCCTGATGGTTAACATCTAAATGTATGTTGGGATGATGAAATATAGAGTTTGGTCATCTCTGGTTTTAGTTTGAAAACGAGGATAAATGACAAAAAAAAACAGGCATGGTAGTAGACGATTATAAAATAGGGTCCTGACAACGTATAAGTCTGGGTGTGTCTGTCTGAGCCGCACTGAGCGTTTTCTGAATTTCACTACTGATTTGGGATCAGTTACGTTTTATGAGCCCATCGTCGATTATGATTAATTAAATTATCGCTCTGATTCAGGATCGGTTCGAGAAGTTATAACGTTTTCGTAATGAGACAGGAAGTTTAGCTCAAAAACTGTTGATTGTCGTTGGTAATTAATACTTTTAAAATTAAGTACAATCATTTTGAAATGCTAATTTACGGTCTGCCTTTTTCTTATGATTTTGTGTAGTTTGGCTCTAATCCATACGTCACTGCAATTCTGGCAAAGATTCGGATTGTAAATCGGAGGCTAAAAGGTAAGTTTCTTTAAAAATCTTTACTCGGTTCGTATGATTTGTATGATTCCTGAGTTAAATACACACGCGCCTTAATACTGATAAGTTCACACTTGCAGGGATATATCCTATGTACCTACCGATATACTGCAGCTATGTAGTTTAGCCACTTTGCCATTTATACCAATCTCTGACCTACAGTTTGACTGGTCTGTTGCCTAATTTGGTCGCGGCGTACATTCATTTTAAGTTGACATTTCAGCTATTCGTTTTAGTGTACTTGTACGTTTGTATTCTATCCAGAATATATAGAAAAAGAACAATGAAATACGATTAGAGTAAGCAAGGTTTCCTAAACTAGCTTTTACAAACTTTGGAATCATTTCTAAACGTCTTTTTTGCTTTATAAAATGTTACTATCAACGACCTAAAATATCAGCATAGCTATCCGTATATAATGGGGTGGTATTATAGCAGCATAAGCTATGATGGTCGCCTTTTGTGTCCTGATCTTTCTGAGCAGACTACTTCTTTAGAGCCAGGACAGAGCTGTAAAATCATAATACGAGTATGTGTTTGCTGTTACACTTGATCAGAAATGCAGTCGAGTAAACTGGAGGCCTTTTGGTGTGTAGGTTTCTACCGTTAAAAATGCAAAACGAAACTACGTGTTTGAATTCGCAGTATATTGGTAGAAACTTTTGTTACTTTAGACTGAGTTTCTTAAACTGCTAAGGCTAAACCATGCAGGATAGATAGACATAGTTACATAATCCATTACTCAGTGTGACACAGGTATTAGACAAAATCTATTATATGTATCTTCAATTTGGCATGTCCCATATATTTCCTGATATTCAGTATGATGAATAGAGAAGCATTACCCTTTGAAAAAATTAACTTACATTTGAAGTGGGGAAACAATGACTGCTAAATCTTTTCTTCTCAGCAAGAGCCACTTGAGGAATTTTATTTTATACAGCTCTAGCTGTATAAAATAAAGGTAACATTGAGGTCAGGCTTATGTAATTACCAGAAGCCAGTGTGCACATGTTCTGATGGTTAGCAAAATCATCATGATGAAAGATGTCCCACTATGCAGTAGAGCTGTAACGGTTCACTTATTTGTCTTGTACTGTTTGCTACATTATTTTCAATTCGATACACACAGTAGCTGTGTCCCAATTTTAGGACTGCGTCCTTTGAAGGACCTGGTCGGCATAGACTTTATAGCAGGGCTGTTGAACTCTGGACCTTGCTTCCAAATCCAGACCACGTTTTCTGTTCTTCTAGGTAGTTAGTCTAATAATTACTGATTCTGATTGGCCAGAGGCTTCACATCTGGCTCACAGGTGAAGGAAGGTTGGAAAATCAGCAGGACTGGTACCTTGAGGACCGTGAGTTGCATAGCCCTCTTTTATATGCAGCATCATCCTAAAAATTCACGCAATGAATCTTGGCGGTGGTTGGGCCACGACGGATCTCTCGGGTGGATCCTTTACAGCCGGGGAAAAGAAGGATGCATTTTCAGGCCACATTTGAAGGATCCTTCGATATTGGACAGCATTTGTGATCTACACATTTGGTCTTTGAATGCAGCCTTTGAAAGCTGCAGCCCCTGAAAAAGGACACCAATGAATACATTTATTGAAATGTGGAACCTAAATACTAATCTAGATGTTCAATATGGAAACATTATGCTAATTGTGGCTGTGAGTTGGTTAGGGCTAATGCCAGTCAGTCATAATCAGCGGTTTGGAAACATTTTGGTTTCCCTGGTAAGTACACAAGCACTGGATAGAATGTGGTCGATAAGACCAAGACTGCTTGCATTTTGGTAACAGCTTGTTTGTCTATCAGCTCTAACTCGATTCATCCAAATGTGTGTACGATTGGAGTGGGGCAGCAACAGCCTCCGTAGTTTGTCCCCCCATGTCATTTAAGGCACTTTTGCCAGGAAATTTTAGATCGGCCTGAAAAATAACTATAAGCTATAAGGGTGTTTTCACATATCTTTCTTTAAATAAACCAAACAGTCTTCTTTTAGTGGACCAGAATTTGGGCCAAGAGAAGGAGAACTCCATTCTCTTTGGATTCTCATTGTCAATCACTTTCCAGAAGCACTCTGTTTGCTTTCTGGTGCACTTCAGTTTTTATATGGTGTCCGTGCATTTCACATTCACACTTGGTCCTTTTGGACACTGAACCGATCATGAGAGTAATATCTTCCTCAACAAAACGTCAAGTTTGTGAGAATGACCAATATTTCAATATTTGTTTTATGGTTTATCTTAAACCTATGATGTAAGCCAACAGATTATTCATTTCCAAATGCAATACTACGTGCAAGCAAGTGCAAGGTGAATTTCAAAGTTTTCAAAAAAGGCTTGATGAACAAAGGGTAATAAGAAAACAGAATGCATTCAATTTTAAGTAGGGGTGTTAAGGAATGTTAATTTGTTTTAGTTACACTCTTTATGGATTAATGGTATACACCACATGTACATATAATCAATCGCGTGTATACTCAGCAATCTAATCAATCTAAAATCTTAAACCATTTGGATGCCTTTTTTTTTTTGAATGGTCATCCATGGTTTCCGGTAAGGCATTAACAAATTCATGATTCGGGTGTAATGGAATGAATTGGGAATAAAGGGAATAAAGGGTCCCATTTTTCCTGCATAATAAAAAAAAAAAAAAAAACGGTAGCCCAGTTGGACGTGTTGGTGGAACAGTGGTGCTCCCATAGGTGCTCCCATAGGTGACATGCTCACGCCTGAGCACGTCTGTTTCCTTGGGCAAAAAGTGGTCTGGCTTTGCCGGGGAAACGCGCCGTTGTAATAGCAATTCGCCGTAGCTCATGCACCGCTGCCTTTTGAAGGTGAGGTGAAGTCCCATTCCGATTGGTCCATTGCATGTTACGTCCAAAACACCCCTCTGAATAATAGCTAACTTGGCCAAACAATCTTTGAATACCGTCGGACTGCAAAGAAAAATTGAAATTGTGTCACAGTAAACCACACATGGTCCATAGACTAGTTGGCTATACTGATAAATAAACAGTGTTTGCAGTAGTGGCAGACAATGGTCATTTTATCTGTGGGGGAAAAAAGCAAATAATATGTGCATCTCAAAACACTGACACAAAAATTCAAAATCTTGCATTCATTTAACTCTTATTTATCCATTATTTGTTATAAACTGAGTTTAGCTGGTTCGTGCTTTCATCATGTCCTGTATTGATTATTGTAATTCCCCTTTCATTGACCTCCTTGCAACATCATTTTAAAAGCTTCAGTTAATTCAGAACTCTGCTGCACGAGTCCCCATCCGTAACAAGCGTTCTGCTCACATCAAATTGGAAATCTAGCTACTTCCCTACAAAGCACTATATGGCCATGCCCCCCGTTACCTCGGTGATCTTCTGACCCCTTACTCTCCTCCTCGGTTATCTAGCTGTAATCTCCTCTTCATCCCTCGCTCCAGGCTTCTCACTATGGGAGGCAGCTCATTCAGTGCCATTGCCCCCAAACTCAGGAATTCTCATCCTCAGGCTGTCTGTGACTGTTCTTCATTCTCTGCTTCTAAATCTGATTTAAAGACCTTCTTGTTTAGTGAACATTTCTCTTCCTGAACTGCTTAGATTTTGTCCTCCTCATTAAGGATAGTGAAAGGCACTATATAAATGTAATCTATTAATCATTTTATGAGTATTATTTACCAGAGTGAAAATGTGTTGGTGTGTCTTTGGGTTTTTTTGGGTGTGACAGTTGCATGTTCATAGTATGTGATGTTGATATTGACATCAGATTAGATTACTTGATTGTTAATAAATCAGTAGTGACAGTTCTAGTTAACAGCAAGTGAATTTTTTTCACTTTTTTATGCAATGTTGCCTTAACACTGGTCCAGTGACACAGTTGCAGGCTCTTGTCTCTGTGCCGTTCTCTTCTGCCCAGTGTGCAGCCCAGGGAACTTTGACATTTGGAAGAGCTTTCCAGAAATAGATGGATTATATCTGCTTAACTGTCCGCAGCCAGCACTGAGGTTGAACTCTAACCCGCTGTCAGCTGGGTTAACCATGTTTTTCTCGGTTACTTCAGTATCTGTATCCTGTTCAGTGTGCTGGTGGGGGCCATTGCTGTCAGCTGGATCAGCTAAAACCACCCATGTTTTGTACAGTATTGCCTTCCGTAGAGTTCTGTATTTGAGTTCTGTATTATTTTGCTGCCTAATGTCCGGGACAGAGAGACTCAGGAAGAGTTTTTTCCCCCAGGCCATACGGCTCCTCAATTCAGACTAATTCTGGTCCCTCTGTACACTATGTATGTTGTACTGGAATTCTTTCACATATACTGCACATATTCACTTCACTGCACAAAAAAAAAAAGCTTTAATCCGTACATCTCGTCATTGCACTACATTTTTAGATTGTATATTTAGATTTTATATTTGGATTACATACTTGATTTGATAGATTCTTTTTATATATTGTAATTTTCTTTTACTCCTTTATACCTTTTTCTTCTATTTTTTGCACAGCCAAATGGGGCGACTCGGATACATTTCACTGCATGTTGTACTGTATGTGACAAATAAACCTCTTGAATCTGGAATAAGTTCAGATATGAAGCAAAATACCAACTGTGCTGTTCAGCTGACTTTTTCAAAGCGGCCTATAGATCTTGTGTTTTTACCCTTTTATGCATCTGCATAATATTCCTTTGTCTAGCTTTTTTTTCCCTCAGTCCCAAGTCTAGCCGTGTAACCAAGCAATTCTGTGTTTGGCACCAGAGCTAATAGGTGTGATGACGGAGTACAAGTTGGTGGTGGTGGGTGCTGGAGGTGTTGGCAAGAGTGCGCTCACGATACAGCTCATTCAGAACCACTTTGTGGATGAGTATGACCCCACCATTGAGGTAAGTCTAACCTTTATCGGTGCTCAATCTTTTAAACAAATTGTAACAGCAAGGGATTTACACAACTCTTTGAATAGTGAACTGTCATTAGATTACAGCAAGGATCCCTAAGTCTCTTTTAAATAAAGCTCAGTTGTCTCGTTCAACTGGTCACTGAGAAAAGGTTTGAGAACCTTGAAAGTAATATACAAGTGGGATGGGATGGGACAGGACTCGTACAGAAAGCAGGTGGTGATCGATGGCGAGACGTGCCTACTGGACATCCTGGATACAGCAGGTCAGGAAGAGTACAGCGCCATGCGGGACCAGTACATGAGAACTGGGGAGGGCTTCCTCTGTGTCTTTGCCATCAACAACAGCAAGTCCTTTGCTGACGTGCACCTCTACCGGTAAGGATGTAGTGCCTTTCTGATGTTAGCGAAGACCACTTCTCCTAATTTGTACATGGGTTTGAATTCACTGCAGACTGTAGGAACTTGACTAGGTAGAGTTCTCTGTTATGTAGATTGAAGTTAATTTTCTTTTGCAGCTTTTTCCTCATAATTGTCATGTTTAGTACATTTGTAGTTCTGAGTGACATTAAGTGGGTGTTTTGACCAGATTTATGTAAAAGATTAACAACATTTAACAGTCAAAATAAAATGAATCAAACATTGGTCCACTGTATTTGTGGTTCATAATTTACTGTCTGGTTTCACAGTGGCAAGTGAGTCAAACTTCTGAGTGATTTTACCTTGACTGTGAGCTTCACCAGTCACTAATTATTTGATTGTTTATGAGGCATCATGCACCTCTGTGGGTTAGGGATGTGTGTCCATGTCTGCAAGATAGTGGGTTTGAATCCTCTAACCAGCAGAGTAGTCATATTGTTGTTACTTTTAAACTTTAAACGTTGGATTTCCTTGAACTATTAATATAATTCAATTGGGGCTGGAAAGGGGTGTGCTGGATTTAACATAAGACAAAACTGGAGCTTCACTGCGAAACAATTCTGTGCAGTAATCATTTTTTCTCAGTTATTTTGTTTTGATAAGCTTCAAGAGGTTTATTCGTTAAATATACAGTTTTACAAGTACAACATGTAGTGAAATGTAACCCTGGTCACTCCGAGCAGCTGTGCATAATAAGAGAATAATAAAATATAAAGATAACAATATAAAATAAAAAAATATATGTACATAATCTATACATAAATGATCATTGTTGGAAGCCAAAATCCTAATTGAAATTAAAATTCAATTAATTGCCCAGCACTGTGTGTATGTGCCTCTCATGGAGAGCAAGATATACGAAAACTACTCTGCATGAAGTACAATAATTTGCCCATGTGGATCAATAAAGTACTTCCTGTTGTATTCTATGAATGAAGTATAATTGTACTAAGAGATTTCAATAATAAACAACATAGACCTGTAGAGTAGACCCATAAATTAATGTAATGTTGAGATTAGTGTTTTATATGGTTATTGAGGTTGGATGGAAGGAAAATCTCTGCATGCAACAAGCTATGTAGGTACCAGACTGTTGACTCCGAGGATGTTTCTTCTTTGCACTTTACTTTGTAGCCAATGGGCTTCTCTCCATATTCTCTATGTCCCTTAGGGAGCAGATCAAACGGGTTAAAGACTCCGATGATGTTCCCATGGTGCTGGTGGGTAACAAGTGTGACCTGGCTCGAACTGTAGACACCAAGCAGGCCCAGGAGCTGGCACGCAGCTATGGAATCGAGTTTGTGGAGACCTCTGCCAAAACTAGACAGGTAGGTTGCAAAGCATGGCCATTGGTTGTCGTGATCCTCACTCATGGATGGTAGGATTTTTCTGCAGAGGAGCTATAGGCACATCTGATAAACGTGTGGTATTTATGTACTGAGGTGCAAAACAAAGAACGTATATCTACTGAGATCCTTCAGTAAGAAACTTCACATCAAGAATGAAAACTTATTTCGGTTCATTTTTATAAAGGTTAAACTGAATTTTTAGAATGTATTCATGCAATGTGTCAATTTGTACAATATGTCAGTGTCATTGTCACCTGCAGGGAGTGGAAGATGCATTTTACACGCTGGTCAGGGAGATCCGACACTATCGCATGATGAAACTCAACAGCAGAGAAGACAGGAACCAGGGCTGTCTTGGCCATTCCTGTGCGGTCATGTAACCTCCCAAGGTCAGAGATTTAAAAAAAAACACTAAGTATGGCTTTGGAAAGGTGGCTAGTATAAGTTCTATTCCATTGTAACGGCAACAATGAAAGCAGACTATGGTAGCTTGCACCTAGATACGGGGATTTGGACATTTCTGCTTTCAGTATTTGGTGCTAACTAGTTTTCTCTGGCTCTTTCCCCAGGGCTGTCTCCTGTGTAGCCACTCAATGGCGAATTTGCTCACTGTGGAGCTTTGGGGCCAGTCTGTGGTCCCTGCTGGCTTACAGAAAAGTGGAGTCTGCCCAACCCAACAGCCCCTTTCTCCCCTTTAAACTCTTACCAGTAGCAGAATGCTCTCCCGTCCTACCCCATCCCACAAAATGGTTTTGTCTGCATTTTTACACTCTATTAAGGACTATGAATGCAGTACTGTATCATACCATACTTTGCATTTGATTGGAAATGGGGGAGTATGTGGGTGGCCATTCACTGGCTTTTGGGTTTTTAATGAGCTGTTGCTCAAGAGACAGGGCAAGGGTGCTGAATCTAAGAAGGGTTGTTGATTCTTGTTTTGAGCATTCCTGGCTGTAGGTGAATGGTCTTGTATTGTATTGTATTGTATTGTATTGTATTTTATTTTATGGTCAGTATATCCCCTCAATCCCTCACCTGCAATGGATTTACTCGCACTCAGAAGGCAGAGAGCAACATCTGATTTTTATTTTTCTTTATTTTTTGTTTAATTTAGTTTTGGAAAATGTAATTTATCTTTATTTTTACAGTCAGAAAGCGTTTGACAGAGCAGGGAGAGAATTCCCTAGGATTATTATTATTATTATTATTATTATTATTATTATTATTTTAATGCAGGTATAGCAGAATGAGCTCTGAATGAGATTTATGTCAGTAGTGTCCCCCTCAGTTTTATCCTACCTTACTGCTGCCAGAGAACAAATTTGGTATCTCACTTGTCAGTGTATGTGCAAGCTATGCCTTTTGCCTTGCTGCATGTGCACTTTCTCCAGAGCTGTCGTGGCCAAATGGAAGACTTGGACTTGCTTCTGTGGGGGGTTTTTGGGAGATGTATAGCCTACACTTCTCACACCTAATGTCATTTTCAGCTGTCTTTCTCATTCTCATTCAAGTCCTTAACATTTCCCTGTGCTAAACAACCAGTTAGGCTTATGCCTGAATCCAAATCGGAAAGCCAGTGTTACAGGAGTAATGTGAATGGTTTTATGTCTAGGTGTGAAACTGTGATAATTTACAAGGGAATAATTTTTTTAATACATTTATGAATAAGGGAGCACTTTCTTCTACGTTTGAGTGCTTTACCACACAGGACTCTTGTAATTTCTTTCTGTAATCGCCTTAGTAGAGGCTTTTTATTGTCTTTGACCCTTCTGTTAAATTTCTTTGTCTGTAATGCAGTGTCTACTGTACTTTTTTTTTTTTAATTTTATTTTAAATCTACTGATGGACTACACCAGATCGACTTTTAAGTTTTGCTTCATCTCTGCTTTTTGTTTGGAGGGTTTATTAATCTTTACAATTTTTATTTGTCATTTTGACATCTATGAGGTGCAAAATAAATGCTAAACTAATGCAGGTTCTTTAATAAATTACATGTGCCTGTTTTTTTTCCCTCCCATAAGTCTTAAGTTGTTATAGTGGTTTAGATTAGGTTGAGGTGAAGAACGTGTTCTTCAACCTCCTGCCTTCTGGCCATTTTATACACATAGGAAGGAACTGGATACCATTTGAAAACCTAAAATAGAGCAGCGCCCATCCTGTCACTAACACACTTGTCAGTCACGGGTGCCAGGCTCTGATTACACACACACACGTAAAGTCAGCTTAAACAGCAGTGAGCAGCACCACCACACACTTCCAAAGTTGTACGTCGTCGTACCAGTTCAGCCTGACACCGAGAAAGCGTCACATCTGCAGTCTTTGGTTGAATATGCCCCGAGTCAAAATGTCAGGTGAGTGTCTGAGACAGAAGAGTCGCAGGCGATTCTGCTGTTGTGGGGTCCCAGTGCCACTTGAGGAGGTCCAGTTTTAGTAATGACTTGTGAGAGCAAGTCGCAGTTCGTGTTCTTTTGCTGTAACACTAAGTGCCTGTCTGAGGGATTTGTGCATTTCATTTGCATAAAACATGAGTTTCATGGAAGAACCTTTGCTGGCCCCCTTCTGTGTGGTAATGTGTGTTTCCTATGCAAATAGAAATGTAAGCAGATATAAACGTAAAAGTTTCCACATAATACTTCACTTTTTATGATTTTTCAAATAAAAAAAACACAAAAGTAGTGGAGGTATGATACCTGATTTTATATTCAATATCAACGGAAGAAAGAAAAGAATACAAACCATGATCCTAAAAAAGGTGACGTTCTGAACACTTGTGGATCAACTGGATTTGTTTGTCAGTTGTTTGCTTTACTCCAATGCCACAAAGGATTTCTGTGAAGATAGATAGATATACACACACACACACACACATTTTCTATTAGGATTGGGCAGCCATTGCCTTTGAGTCATGAGTGTTAGATGACTCCTGTTTCATAGAAGTACATCTGCTGTTCTTTCAGTGTTACGTCACAGCTAACGTTACTGAGATTGATACCTGTACAACGCTGTGCCCGTAGAACAGAGAGGAAGGGGAAGTTGCTATTTAGGTTAGATTCTGAAAGAATTGTGCTCTCAAGGTATAAAAAGGCAATCTAAGTATTTTGTATGTGAAATTTTTGCAGGACTATGAAATGTGACTTTTATGGTGTAATTTAGATGGATAGTGTTAAGTGGTGGAGCCTGAAGCCCACAAACATCAGCAAATTCTCTGAGATCAAGTTTCTGGGATCTGGGCCTTCTGGTATATATGGTCTCCACTTGAAATTGAGCTGTGGTTTGCATAGTGAAGATAAAGTTGTGGGAAAAGAAAATGCCATTTCCCCAAAACGGGGCCGGTTCATACCAGCAGAAAGCTGACAACCTACTGCTTTGCTGTAATATTGATCACTGGCAAAAACAAGAATGTTCAATGAGAGAGTTCCTATTCTGGTGTCTGCTTCCATGATTTATGGCATTACTCCAGATATTACATGCCAATGTTCGTAAGAGGCTGCAGTTGTAATATTACTGCCATCACAGCCATCCATTTTGCAGTGATTGACTACTACATGTGATATTGGGGTTAGTGCCTATTGTGTTTTACACAATATGGGTGGAAAGTTCTCTCACGTTCTTCTTATTAACTGAACTATTGCCATTCTAATTGATTGTGAACAAACTTGTGATGGAGGTGTAATTCTGATTAGATTCGATTCCTTTATTTGTCATTGCACAAATACACAATGAAATTGCATTGCACCCACATAAAGAAAGTACGGCTCCTATCTTAAAGAAAATAAGCCTAAATTGAGTAAGTACATAGTCAGGATGGTTAATGTTTAATTTCTGTAGTGATATCTGGATTATCTAATTTCTTCACTGTTAATAGATAAGTATCCATTCTCCTGGAATCTCATGGATTTTCCCAATCATGGGCATGTGTATCCTCTTCAGCTTTTCCATTTCCCTGTTCGCATAACCTTTCTCTGGTCTTTTGTATTTTAATTTTATTTCCATCTATCCACTTATCCTAGGATGATGGGCATTTCCTTTTTTTAAATCTAGTATAGAAAACACTTGGATTAAAAAATACAATAACACTGAACAATACTAAGGAATATGTAGCAAGAAATACAACATAACGATTTAAAAATCAGCAGTACACTACTAATTAATGTGCTAATGTGTGGAGATGTCAATTTATATCAACTGCCTGACAGAATATAGACTGGGACCAGTTCAGATGTTGGATGAGGGCAGGAGCCCATCTTGAAGTGATCGTACACGAGTATCTGAGGAAGACTCCTCAAGGGCAAGGGCATAAATCATGTCCTCCTTTCCTTTGCTCTTAATCTGATTGTGGTCTTCTTGGACTGTAGGGAAAACAGAAGCACCAACGAGTAAGTAGAGATGGGACACCTGGAATGTGACTCAAAGACTTTACCTACTTATTCATGTTTACCAGTGCAGTTGTGCAGAAAAATCAAACAAAGAATAAATGAATAAAAGGCAAAGTCTCTCTTTGGTATGGGTGCTGTGGAGTTTGTCTTGCAAAACAAAATGTGGTCATCTAGTTTGGACATTCTGTTTGAGACTGATGTGCCTTTGTGACCAATATTATAGATGTCTGCTGAATTCTGAATGGGCAGTGGAAAGTCAATAGATAAAGTTCTGCCCTGTGGATCAATAGATTACATTTGTTCTGCCGCCTGCTAAAGCTACTTTGCTGTCTTTTTACTAACCAAAACAAAATTCAAATTTGCTTGCTAGATTGTCGCAAAATTACGGTGGTACTGAAGGTCAAAACACAACAACATTTCAAAAAACACAACATTTCAGAAAACTCAACAATATTTCAAAAAACACAACATTTCAAAAAAACACAACGACATTACAGAAAATACAACATTTCAAAAAACACGACATTACAGAAAACACAACGACATTTCAAAAAACACGACATTTCAAAAACACAACAACATTTCAAAAGACACAAGGACATTACCGAAAACACAACGTTTCAGAAAACGGAAAGGGTAGGACCACACTTCTTGTTCGTGATTGGACAGTACCCTTGGAGTGACATGGG